>DWQT01003528.1:0-12395 GCA_018244895.1 Myscelus amystis hages | reverse complement strand
ATATATTGTTTTAATTTTATTCATCAACAAGTACGATGAGGTCTCATTGCAAGATCTTCTTTTGAGATTTCCCAAAAGTCGTCTTTTTTGAGTTAAGTCGGTATTCCAATAAGCATGCGATATGTTATATATAACTGTAATCAACGCCCTAGAAGTCGCGCCGAATTATTTATCCCTTATGATTCGTAATTATAACGGTTATTCGTATAATGTTTGAGGTGTTAGATGCGACCGACTATTGTGCTCTATACAGTAGTACAACCTCGGCGTTACGAATGCACGTGTGTGAATAGAAACGAAGCTATGTACGTCTTGCGAGACGTTGGACCCCTCGAAATTCCGCGTTTCTCACGATACGCACACTTTAATAGACCTCGATGAAGCGAAACACCCGTAAATCATCGTCCTTTGTGAGCCGCGGCCTTTTGATGGCTCTATTTAACATACGAAGGGCTAGAATGCGAAGGTGTTGACACGTAAAGGAAACATGTTAAGATATAATAGCAACGCTAGCTTCTTCAGATCGAGAGCTTACGGTTCCCCTTTCGAGTTAAACGGTCTCGGTTGTACTATCATTGTAAACATTCGAATTGCACCAACACGTTTCGGATGAAACTATAAATGTTATTACTCCGGTTTCCACAGTCGGTAATACTATAATAGTTTTTATATTTGTTGCAGGCTTGCAATGCGACGGAATACGCCAGGTGGGTGCGAGCGTTATGCGTTGAAATCCTCGGTCAGACACCGCTTCCACAAGTTCGTTTTCTGGACGTCCTGTCGGCCGCGGACACATCGAATCGCGAACCAAAGAAAGAGGTTCCTCAACAGGATACCCCCGCGTGTCCTCCCAGACCGCCACCGAGAGCCAGACGAAGATTACTGACCTCGTCGGAAACCTTGATATCTCGGCGAGACCATTCACCCGCCGCAACGGACGAGGGCATCGTCGTAGAAGACGACGACTACGACTCGTCGTCCGATCGCAGTCTAGACCTTTCCCTCTCCCTCGACGCTCTAAAGACTATCGACGTTGTAGACGCGCCGGTTCGGAAAGCTAAGGTCATCAAGTGCGACAATTGCAGCAAGCTCAACGCCAGCCCGCCGCTACATCACACGTTACCGCGGTCCACTAGGTTCGGGGAGACCGGTTTGGGGAGACACAGATATCTCAAACGATGGGAGGGCTCGGGCGCGGGAGCGGATCGCGGAAAATTCGCCATGGAGGCGGCCAGACGAAAAACGGCATCTCTCGAAAATAGGGCCAGATCTTGTTCACCGAACGCGCACGAGGCCGTCTCTCAGTACGTGCCGGTCCGCGAGCGGCGTGCGCTGTTCGAATCACTGTCGCAGAGCGGTGGAAGTCTAGCGCGCAGCAGCGAGCAATTGGCGCGACCGATGACCGTCGCCGAAACGACGCCGCGACGCGCCGCCTCGCTTCACGATCTACAGGCGCCCCCGACGAGGTCGGTGAGCGACTTGCGGCAGTTCTTCGAGGCGGTGGCGCGCGGCGCGGGGCCCTGCTCGAGCGCGCAGCGCTACAGCGCGCCACCCAACCCCGTGCCGCGCGCCTTCGCCTCCCTCACTTGCGCCTGATCACGTTTGTTGTACATACTGTAGATATCGGTAGACTACGGCGTTGACCGTCGGTCGTCTCACTAAGTCGTTTGTTTTTAAGACTGTTAAAAGTATTGTTATAGAATTACCTAATATAAAATTAAATGAAATGTATTATCTAAACATCTGTGTTTCAATGCTACAAAGCCCCGTTTAAAAAGTATGATGTTGTTTCTACCTAGTATTGTAAATGCAGCTATAGATTGTTAAGTAATCGCTGCTATAAGTAATTCTTGCACAATTTTAATAGACACTAATAATTTTGTATTGTAGGGTCCGTCACGCATTGTTCGCAGCGAGAAAAGGCTGGCGCGGTGTGAGCAACTTTTAATAATAATAGGCAGTTGAAATGTCACTCAGCTGTAAAGGTCGAGTCACGGGCTCGCCGCGTCCTTCGCGAGTTACATTGTGTTGTAAAGACCGTTCTCTTGCAAAACCTTTTCTAAGCTCCGCGCTCGCTCATTGTTACCGATATCCGAGCCGCGTTTATTTATACATTTTCAGCCAACATCACGTGACTGTAATGTTACTTAATGGCTCTGCCCACGTATTGTACGCGATGAGTAACTCGATATTTCGAATAATCGACATCACGGGCTTAAGATGTAATCGTTCGCTTACATAACCATTAGTTACATACATATTTGTGCGTTTATGTTATTAAATATTTACTATCTCTGGAAGCGATAAAGGTTTAAATTATCGTAATTGCTTCAATAACGAATGGTTTTCGAAAAACAAAAATTCTAATGTTTGTTTACTTACGTAGTTATTACGAGCAACGCTGGAATGTCGAGGTTCCTAATGATGGCGCGATAAGATTCTTGAATGCGCTTCCGAAAAAGATAAAACATGTGTCAGTTCAGAAATTACTAATGACCGAGTGTATGTAAACGCAATGAATCATATTCGACCAATTCTTTTATGATTTACCCATAAATGTACTTGTAACTGGCTAACAGTTACCTGACAACGTTTCGCGTGATTTTACCCCAGTCATTTTATCTCAAAGTTGTTAGGCAGAGATCAACGCCCTTAATGGTACGTTCAGACTACGACACAAATTCTGACATGAATGTCAGACATTAATGTCTGTACTGTTTACACTTATAACGGACTTTTCCACATAAAACTCATTTTATGCATTAACACGCGATGCAGTGTATATGAAAATGTCAAACGTGACGAATACTTGTCAAATACACTAGACACTTGAACGCATCGTGTTCACACAGCGGTTGATTCGACACTAAATATTGTGTCACAATAAATTTACCAATTACAGACACTCGTGTTCAGACAGAGACATTCGATGTATACACTGAGTGTACGGTGTATAGTGTCGTAGTCTGAACCGGCCTTTAAAATAGGTACGAGGGTGAATTTACATAATATGTCTTCGTTTTTGCGTTGAGACTTAGAGCTAACTTCATCCCATTTTTCAATGCGGATTTGGGGAGGAATAGACTTGTAGATAA
This sequence comes from Myscelus amystis hages, assembly GCA_018244895.1. Classification (NCBI taxonomy): domain Eukaryota; kingdom Metazoa; phylum Arthropoda; class Insecta; order Lepidoptera; family Hesperiidae; genus Myscelus; species Myscelus amystis. Next base: position 9,300 of record DWQT01003528.1, on the reverse strand, counting down.
CCTGTGGATGTTAATAGATTTAACGGGCTTACAGAAGCACAGGAAATACCTTTGAAATTTTGCCAAAGTGGTCCAAACTTATCGCGAATAGGAAAATCCTAAACTATAGGCATAGTAGCAACCTACGTAAACTATGTGAAATTTACAGTAATATTATACTTATCACATGTATGTACTTATACAATATGTATGTATACGTAATTTCGCCTGGCAAAAAGGGCATTATAAATCTGGGACGAAATGGGCTGACTTAGAGCAATTAGACTAAATTAAATTATGACACAAAACCAACAATGGTTGACGCTCAGTAAAAGTACTGAAACTTGAAATGTAGAAAATGACAATAAAAATGTGCTGAAACAATTTTCTAAGCCTTTTTCATTGCTTTTCTCGCGTGAAATTAACGATGGAAAATTCAATTCGCATTACGTGTATTGTGTGCATGTCATGTTGATATTGGATGATGGAATGGAATGGATGGTAATACAATTTTCGTTGATCCTAAGTGGTTTGAGATAGGAAATTGTTCTATCATAATGACAAGGAGCGTCGCTCCTATCTTGAGTATTTCCTGAAACGTTTAGGTACACAGACCAATAAGGAGAAAGTAAATATTTGTGGATTCTCTTTCAAAGGGAAAGATAAAAGGTTTATTTGTAGAAATATGTGTACGTACGTTTATTTGTACAAAGGTCAGATTTTAGTGGATTGGATTTTTTTTGTTTTATCCATATCTCATCATTAACGGTGTGTTTGAAATACAAATGAACACTAACTTAAGCGATATTAACTTAACTTATGAAGAAATAGTGCAAAAGGCAAAACTTTCTTGCCAAAACAAAACAGCCGTGTACGCGTACCATGTTACGGTAAAAGCTAAGAATTTTACGGTGTTACTAAGTTTAAATTTATCTTATGGCGCACACTGAGTAATGCGGTCAACTTCTGTTAAAATGGAAACTTCGTGGAAAATGTCCCTACATAAATAGAATAAACGGTATACGGCGTAATGCACTTTTGATGTGTTTCTAGAACTTCTACAAAGTTTGTGTTCTTTTAAAATTATACTAAGTTATCTTAAAGGTATAAGTTTTTCATTGATTCAATAGGACAAATTCAATAGGTACAGATCATGATTTTATGTATGTATCTTTATGTATTTACTGACTAAAATTATATTATTTATAAGCAGAACTACTCACTAACATCGGTTTAACGAAACCGTATGTTACCTATAGTGAGAGAAAAGATAGGAAAAAATATCTTTCAAGGCATTTTTCAAAAAATAAGGCTTTATGGATTTATTCCCCGTACATACTGATTAAATTATGTTAAATTAAGAAAAGCAAAAATGTATTGACTACACTTACAACAACAAAAATTACCAACACCGAACATTATTTCGTTACAACATTCCATAATAGATGGCGCTAGCTAGCTATATCAAATTTATAAATGATTATAAATAGAAAATATTTGCAAATGTATGTATGTATTTCAAATGTATATACATATACAATCAAAAGTTTATCAAAATAATTTGGGATGTCTGTATTTGTCGGAAATTATTATCATTATCGCTATTATTACTATTGTCAACCTAAACAAAACCTACAATTTAAGACCAATATTAAATAGGAACGATTCATTTCTGTTTGAGGCCACCGACTCAGTTTCTACGTTTGTATGTCGTTTATTGTCTATTATTAAGAAGCGTAATAAACATATCTAGTATAATTAAACGCTTCATTTAAAAAATCACTATCTAGTAGAAATGGAACATGGAGCACTGCCATCTATCGGCAGAATTTTAAACTGTTTCTAGCAGATTCGCGCCCTTACACATTCATTATATATGAGTACGTAAATCACACACAAAGCCAGGAATCCAATTTAAAATATACATGTATTTTACGACCTGTTAAATTGGAAAGTACAGGATTGTTGGTTTGCTTCATATGGCAATAAAGACAGCAATTAAAAATAAATTCGGTTCCGTTATATATGTTAACATTAACAATTCGTATGATATATGAAATATGCTATCAATTGTTCAAATTCAAATTCAGATTATACGTGTAACTTGGGATACACAATGTTTTTAAACGATTATAGAAGTATCAAATGATTAGAAATAACTCCTCTCGCTGCAGAGAATGTATCGGTTACAGTATATAGCAACCAACATCTCAAATTAAATCAATACTAATACTTGATTGAAGGAAGTCAATATAATGACATTTACAGATGATTTCATTCAGAATACATTTGAAATACGTGAAAAGATTTGCACTGTGTTTTTGAATATAGAAATAACCAAAATAATCCATGAATAAATTCTATCGAACACAAACACAACAATGTGGATTAATTAATTATTTCGGTAGGTTAGTTTGATGGAAAGCGGAAATGCCTGCATCGTTGTAATGACTCGGTGGGCTCTGGTGTTGACGGATCATTGATCTTGGATACATGGGTTCATAAAAAAACCTTTTAAGTTACGGACATTTTTACCCCGTTAAAAATCGCCATAACTTTTTTCAGAATAAATTTCGCGTACCACGGATTTGAACCTTAAATATACGTAGCGAGAGTCTGAATTCTAAACCATTTGGCTGCAACAAGTCAGCTCCTAAAATGTACTGATTATTAACATTAATACGATACTCAATTAGTTTTGGACGGTAAATTTCGAAATGAAAATAAAATAGATTAGAGCTTACCTTTTAAATACACATGACCAACAAGAGTTACTTTTTAAATGAATAAGATAAATAGGAACTGTCTTTCAGATAAGCAAGATAGACATAACCTGCATTAACCGTTCTTGTTTTATCATCTACACTCACCATCTCCCCGCATGGGTTGCAGCGAGGACACGAGCAGTATCGGCGAGTTGAAAATGAACGACAGTATCCATACGGTGGCGATCATTTTGTACGCGTGGCACTGAGTCTGCCACTTTCTCGACTTGAGCGGGCGGCAGATAGCGAAGTATCTCTCCAGTGATATCGCCACCAATGTCCACACATCCACGGATACGGATACAGCTGCAAAGAAAAAGTAATTTAGTATTTAAATAGACGGGAAACGACTGACCTCGTGGTCGAGTGGTTAGAGACCCTAACTACAAAACCACATGAATCGAATCCCGGACCGGGTTTCGATTCCCACCCTGGACAAACATTTATTGTGTGATGAGCACATTTGTTAATAATAATAAAAATATCTATTTTAGTATTATATCATATTATATGTATGTTTATCAGCTGTCCGATTACCATAATATATGTATTGAATTGCCTTATTTGGAATCAGATAACAGTGTGTGGAATTGTCATTTAAAAAACTGTAAGAACGAAACAAACGAAAATCGGCAGCAGTGGGAACTCATGTAGGCGATGAGATAATTAGTATCAAATGCTCTCTATACATTAAAAATGTTTGAACTAATTAAAATAGACTATATTATCCCTTAAAGTGCAATATAAAATCCACATACCATTAAGCAAACGTTGCTCATAATTTAAGATTCCATTGTTGGTTAACTACTGTTATAACGCCCAAAGGAACAATCTTAAATCCTTACATATAAAATAGGGAGGCTATTAAGATCCTTTATAAAACAGGATTTCTCACCTTTTTAACGTAGCATAAAGGCCGTACCCCATGAATAATAACAATAAAAATTATATCATCATCGTATTACAGTATCATTAAGTGTAGGTAGACAAATGTAGAATTAATAAAACATTTTGAATTTCGAATTTAACATCCACTAATAACGGTCATGCTTCTATTAAACATAACTTTAGTAAGAATAAATGTGGTTACTAAGTTCCGTAAAACAATCTTTAAAGTCGTTGTTAACGTTATTAACGAAAACTTCTTCATTCCATATGTGTTTAAGCGAACAACTATTGTAGCCTTTAGATAGTATAAAACAAAGTCGCTTTCGCTTCCTGTCCCTATGTATACGTAGATCTTTAGAACTACTCAACGGATATTGATAGGGTTTTTTTAATAGATAGAGTGATCCAAGAGGAAGGTTTACATGTTTAACTAGCTTTTGTCCGCGGCTTTGCTGGCGTTGTAATTCAGAATTTCTTCGTGGCAATGAGTAATAATGTAGTATATCAATTTAGATATTCCAAAGATGTTCACGGTATAGGGAAAAGGAAAAGTTCACGGTATAGGGAAACGGGAATTGTTTTACTCTGAATACAACGTGCGCGAAGCTACGGGCAAAAGCCAGTTTCATATAATTTAGGGCAGTGTTTTGTAATGGAACCTTTTACAAGCAGCCATTAAAACTATCTACGTTGCTCGGTGAAATTTCAATTAAAATTCATCAAAAACTTTTCCAGAAACAAAAAGCTAAAGACAATGAGAAAGAGATATCCAAACTTTCACTTTTCACGATTTTCAGAATTTTCTTACACCGGTTAAGTTCTGTCGAAGTTTTCTTATTTCATTTTACAAGGATGAATAAATACATTGCTTTGTTTTTTATCAATCATTTTTATTTCTCGTAAGTCTTTTATGTTTTAGTTCCAACATAACCTGAAAAGTTTGCTACAAAACTAACTAGTTTTAATATAATATATGAAAAACATTGGTGATTTTCCAACAAATTTCATAATTTTATATTTCACATTGTTCTTAACAATATAATCACGAATAAATCTTTCGTCTTCCTTTCTTTTTAATACATGATTTATCATTAACTTGAAAAAAATCACGACCAGTCAGCAGCGAAACATTAACAAACACATCAAAACACACACAATGCGCAATTACCGTAAATTCAAACCCTAATATTGTCACCACGATTCAACCAAATTACCTTCATATTACTTCCATCTCATTGGCTATTACACTAACGATCCGTATAAAGCGCGGGCTGTTGACAGAGACGCTGCCAGATATTTTAATGCGTTTATACCTTTTTTTTCACCCTTTTAAGTTCCTCTGCTGGACCGGGTCTCCTCTCATAAAAAGAGGAATTTTGGTCATAATCACACTGGCCAATTGCGGATCGGTAAACTTCACACACCTCAGAAAATGTTGCACATTCTATATCATACATATCCAAGTTATGCAGTTTTCCTCACGATATCTTTATTCACCGTTCTAGAGAGTGATATTTAAATTTTAGTTATAACCGCACGTAACAAGTCAGAGGTGCCAGGATCGAACCCAGGTGAAAGGTTGAATTTGAAACCACTACGCTATCACTGCGTTGCGCTTCTACCTACGCTTCATTTATATTTCAGACTAAGAAATGTGAGAAAGGCTTTCTTGGAACCCTTTTCAAATAAACGCTTAGACAAAAGTCATTAGAAATACTGCTATCGTTGTAATTTGTGAAAGACGGCAGATTGTTTTAAATGCGACCTTTCATAAGCGACAGTCTTGATTTCAGAAAATAATTGGTGGTACTAGAATTCTATGTAAGGGTTACTAAATGCAACGTAAATGTAAATATGTCTAAATAAAGGCGGCTTAAATACATACTTTTTGTAGCGCCTATACAACCTTTCACCATCCCCCGAGGGTCGTCTGGCAGAGAATGCCATGAGACATTAAGTTCGCGCTTTGTAAGTCTCTAAGTTGCAATAAAGAATAAATAAATAAAGAAAGCTGTATTGTTAATAGGACTGAAGGTATGTTAATAATAATAAATTCTTCTGATATCTTGACTTTGCCCGAAAATAGAGAGAGAAGAGCCCTATCTATGGTAGACACACAGCTGATAAGTATGTCTATAAAATAATAAATACCTACTTATATAAATAATTTTATACGACATGGTAACACGAAACAAATGCATGCTCATTACACAAACATTTGTCCCCATTTGGGAGTCGAACGCGCAACCCTTTACCCAGCAGTCAGGTTCACCATCGACTAGACCAACGGGCCCGTCAATATCTGCTATGAATGTTCATTATAATACAGGATAGCCTTGAAACTTATTTGACTACGCATGAAAATATGAAACTAAAAATAATGTACCTAAACTTGGCAATTATAGTCTGGAATTCAAATGGATATAGTACAAAAAAAAAACAAAAGCAGTGTGTGCTTTTGTTTTTTTTTGTTGGTTGGTAACTTCAAAGGTAACGAGAGAAAAACAAAATATACGAATAAGCGGGTCCGTAAATTGATCTACCGCCAACTTAGGAAAGCCTGAATAATCTCACGAGATTCCTTAGCGTTATTTTTATACAACATCTCTTTTATTTTGGAAGCAAAGATGGTCTATAATAAAACATAACGCTTTTTATGGAAACAAATTCCAAGGGAATTCTCTTGCGACCACAGTCTTAGTAGTTTTAATGTTAATATATATTTTTTTTGTAGATGGGCGTTGTTGTGAACTTTAAGAAATATTTTCTTTCTTTCTTTCTTTCTTTTTTTCTTAAATTAGCACAGATTATGTAGTGTACATTATACGGCATCGAAGCGATCGAAATTATAATTCGTTCTGTTTACAATTTAACTCACACGCATTTAATTATTACAATATGCAGGTACAACTGTTGTTGTGTATGTCGCATTGGGAATATGCGAGTTTTGTTGACACTGCATGCAAGCTTTCGGTTGTTTGCATGCGCATATCCAGTGTGGGTGGGTGCGTGCTTATTGCATGATTTCACATATCGTATTACGCATTAAATACGGATTGGTGTGAATTATTAATAGCTGATAAAGGCGGTTGGAATATATCCTGCATACATAGAGTATGTTATAAAAAATTATAATGTTTTTGAGTTATGTCAAGCCCTATCCACCTTTGGCTAGCGTGGTAAAATAAGGCCTAAAGCCCACACACTTTTTTCTACCCTTTCTTGGTCCACTGCTGGACCGGATCCCCTCTTAGTGCGAGGGTTATAGGCCGTAGTCTATCACGCTGGCCACTTGCGGACTTAGCGAACCTCAGAAAATATTATACAAACTTATAACATCACTAAAGTGTGCAGGTTTACTCACGATGTTTTCCTTCACCGTTATACCAAGTTTTATTTAAATTTTAGTTATAAAATGGACGTAACAGCGGCGCGTGCCAGGATTTGAACTTGCACCACCCGGAATGAGAGGCTGAATTTCGACTAGATTATCACTGCTGCTCCATTCGCTATGAGAGGACATGACTACACAGTAATGGAACAATAAAGGGGTCCGAAAAAATACCAATATGGACAGCATCTTTCATCTATTGAGGTATAACACGCAATATACGGGTTGTTATTATACGGTGAGCCCCGAGAGGGCTTCGAACGAAGCTTCGGATTATGATGTGTTGTGTATTCCTTTCACGCGTGGCTTTACCTACATGTCACGTGCGGTTTTTCGTGTCGCCCTTAGAATATTGGTTATGCAAGTGAATCGAAAATGGAACATGCTTGCGACGCATTAAATGAGACAATTTTGTAAGAGAAAAAAACAAATTCTCTGTCAGATTGACGTTGTCATAGAGAGGTGACATCTTACCTTGTAATTATTATGTGTATGTGTGATTATTTGAGTTATTTCATCTAAAGGACAACTCCTTTTGTGCTTATTAGTGTTTTATTTCTAAGAATGTGGATGAAGCACGGCACGTTTGTAGGGACAGAGATATTCGGCACTCGGTGCTTTCTGCGTACCCCATTAGGGAGCTCGTTTTTAATAACATAGAAACTAACTGGTATTGAGGCAAATTTGAAGAACCTGTTTCCTCTCAAAAGCTGCATTATCAGCGAATATGAGCAATGTTTCATTTAAAACAAAATACATGTCCTCGCGAAAATTGCACTTATGTAATCTAAGGTGCCAATAAATTGTCTTTAATAGCCATTTTTTTCGCTTGCGTTGATGAAGCACAAGTTAAAGTTGTACGCAGAATTGCCGCTAATCATTCAATCATTCAATCATACATCATCATCATCATATTGTACTCGTAAGCAAAGTGGAAAAAGTTGCAAGTAATCTTGTACAGAAAAGGTGTGCAAACGTTTCTTAAAACATGAAATATACGGGCCGTAAACCGAACATTTTTCCGAGGCACGAAAAGCGTGTACAATTTACGACAAGGACTTGATAAAATTTATATATCGCTGGCTCTGAATGCTCACACGAATACAAATTGTACAGGACTTCTCAAACTTGCAACACCGAGAAACTGTGTACTACAATTCCTTACTAAATTCCGAAACGATAGACAGAAAGAGGTTTCTTTTTGCCACAAAATGCCACCGAAACTCAAGTGGCAACTTGTTCGCGTAACCTTTGAGGAACGCTGCATTAAAAGATTGGCCGTTCCTTCAATGTAACCACGTGTTCTATCGTCGTGTACTTTATCGTGAGCGGTAACGCCCAATGGTCACGTCTATGTCACGCGACATAACATAATGTACACCTGTTGTCGTTATGTCACGTGACATTGACAGGTGCGTGCACGTGTGCGCATATCTTAATGTTAACAATAATTACACTTAGATATATTACTATGACTGTTTATATTACAAGTTATCATTAACTAAGACTCTTAATACATGTTTTTCTTTTGTTTTGGAGAGGCATTTTGTGTCGAGATATTTGAAATGTAAATTTCAGTTTTATTTTATACAGGGTATATTCGACACTATCCTGGCTAAGCCTAAGTGAGTATCGCAAGAATTTTTGTTAAATACGGGAATTGAAGTCGCATCCCTCGGATCAGTAGCTTTACTACTGGATCAATGGACCTAGCTACGTATTTTGAAAAACGTATAAAAAGACTAGCTGTTTGCTTCAAATTTGGCAATTTTCAAACTAATTTTCAACCATTATATAACCTCATTACGGTTGAGATATCAAAATACAATATCCATGTTTTATATTTCTAGCTGCTGTAGTTTAGGAGCGTTGATGAATCCATTAGTCAGACATGTCTATATACCTATATGTACGCAGATGATGGATAGATGATGAAAGCCCTTTCAGAGAGTCTCTTCCGTAGGTACACTCGACGCCGCTAAGCGTATTATGGGGCGAGCTATGCGCGGTATTTCAGTACCGATTGTAATGAAATTTGTGCCCGAATTTAGGTTGCCTATGGTATACACTAGTGGATTTATGAATTAGCAAGGTGAAACTCATGGGATTACAGTATCGCTAAGAATACTATGAATTGCAAAATGGACAACATTAGCTTATAATATATCATGGGACAATTTCACATATAGCCTCATCATAGATGGAACCTTTGATATGGTAACCGGACAGTTGATAGTTTCCAAAGATAAGTTTATAAATACATTATTATATTATAGA
>DWQT01003527.1:0-12398 GCA_018244895.1 Myscelus amystis hages | reverse complement strand
TACATAAATACAGAATATTTACTCCACAATCTTTCAGAAGTCTAGAAATAACGTTATTATTTTATTTTACCAAAATGGTCCAGGCGAGCGAAGCTGCAAGCGAAAAGCTAGTATATATATATATATAGGACAGTTTCAGCGATATATTGACTCATCACGATATCTCTGGAACCAGAAGACCTAGAGACTTGAAATTTGGTAGGAATATTCCCTTTGGCGAGTACAGGTCAGCTAAGTATTTTACGAAACTCCAAGTGTAAGGGGGGTTGCGGGGGTGTTAATTATAATTTAATATAGCAAAGCAATGTTTGTCGAGTCACCTACTCGTAGTATTCGTATATTATAATGTGAGTTTAAGAACTGTATCGTATAATTCGAAGTCAAATACTATAAAGTATATAGCATATTATGTAGTATTTTTTGTTTACATTATAAACGCTTCGCCCGTACGCTACTGTTTTCAACATAATGCAGATTCTGTACACAGCTGTGTAAACACTGATGATTTTAAGCTGCAAGTTACAAGAAGTGACTTAAAATTGGCCCAATTAAAACGTGTACTACTATTGGATTTATGATATTATTATTTTGTTCTTTATATTTAAGATTAAATGACACAAACTAATGGTAAAAATTTTTGATTACTAAAACAGTAACTTTTACACAAATTTTCTGCCCATTGACTTATTTAAATTCGAAAATTCATAATATTTACGAGTAGGTAATACGTACCTAACAGTGGAAGGAAACATCTCGAGGAAACCTGTGAACTTTAGAGTTATCCATAATTATATCTGAGGAATACTAAATCTGGCAGACGCCACTGGGCCAGCGTGGTAGACTATAATCTTAAACCGTCATCAACAGAGGAGCGATAAAATTAACGTTAAAAACACAACTGTTAGTCTCGATTTATTTTTTACATACTAGTAGGTACTTATTATAATAAAAACAGATCTCAAACATTCATTCAATATGTATGTTATGTGAGATTAACTAAGGACCATATGTGTGTTTTAATATTGTATATTCTAACTTATTCAGGCAGATTATGAACGTTGTTAAAATTAATGGCAAGGTAAATGGTTCGTACCGTCTGTCACAACGTACATACCTGCTCGGAGTTGGCAGCTTTACCGAATAATTATTTGACAAAGGTTATTAAAGTTATATTAAGTCTATAAAAGCTTAAACCATCCTAAAAGGGTATTAAAATATTTTATTTTATTTTAAACAAATCTTGATACAAATCTTGATCGGATTACTCAGAAATACTATTTAAAAAAATATAGTAAGGTTGATGTTTGTTTAAAAACAGCCTCAAATGTAGTTTTTTTTTGGACACACAAAAACGGTCACCGCAAACTTTCACCAGCTATTACATACGTTATGACGTTACGTTATACGTTATGACGAAGCTTATGGGCTTATATTATATCGTCATAGGCTTTGGATGAATTTTATGATTTTAGTGCTGCACTTGATGAATTAATTCGCATGTATTTCCATACTCGGTCGTGCAATGCTTTCATGTAACTTATTTCCTTGTTTCTGTGTAAGACACGGGCATGCTTTCACATTTAAACATCTGAATGCCGCAATGTTACCACGTAGGTACATGTTAAAGAACATTATAAAGTAAAGTAACCCATAATTCATTGTAATTTTCCCTTCGTTTGCATTGCGGTGGATAAAGAAATAACAATGCTTGCTCGTAGCTAGTGTGTCCTAACCTGTATACCGATTTCCACTATCCGTCACTATTTTCGTCTTGTTGCAGCGGGCGCAACGACAAGAGTTCTCCATAGAAGGTGACCATTGCAATTGTCTTTATCTTCGGCACCGTACTTTAAATGTGTGCGCGCATCTAGTGAATAGGGTGCTTAAATATCGATTGGTTACTATTACGAGCATTAGGCGCTGCTAAAGGAAAATGGAACCGGAATATCAGTCCGATGCAATAGTTATTCTTGCCCTTTTTTGTTATTTACATAGCATCTATAAATGTGTCATGATACGCCAGTCATCAGCCTTGACATCACCAACAACTATAAATGTACTGGGAAGTAAATAGTAATTAATATATATTAATGCAACCCGAAACTGCCTTGTGTGCACGAAGAGATGATGACTGTAGATGAAGCTCGTCAGGTATGTAAGTATAGGCATAATTGACACTCGGGGCTTTCTACTCAATCTTGTAGAGACCTGGTGTGATGGTATGAGAGATATGTAGGTGCTGTAGTGTTTTTAATTATTTATACTCATGTTACGTATAAAACAGTCCATAGATGTGGACGGCGGACGTAGACGCGTTGACATATTACTAACGATCTGTCAAGTTAAGCAACGCCGACCGCAGACGGTCTTTCGATAGGTGACCGTTAGTGAAAAATCTTTATGAGTATTTCGGCTTAAACCTTTTCAGAGGTCGATTAAAACAAACGTATACACAGAAGATTTACATACGTGCTATATATCGGTGTAATGATTTCGATGCATCTACGCTTTGAAACTCAAAAATAAATTCAACTTTTACAGTGATGGTTGAAAAAAAAGATAATTATTTATAATTTGTGTTTTCACACATGCTCATGTTTAATAAGATGAAAAGGCAAATGTGTGAATATAATTTATAAATATATTATATTCTTATAAGCTACCTGTAAAACGAATGACATACATAATAATAATAAGACGATCGGGTTAGCCGCTAATCGGACGATAAGAGATGATGATATTTTTATGAGAAAAATAAAACATTATTTTCAATAGTCGCAATAAATTCTATTTTCCTTTTACGTGCCGCAAACCAACATACGGCCCGGGGTATTATTAAAACTAAAACAAACATTACAATAGTTCCGAAATTATATAACGAAACTATCCAGGAAAATACCCAGTCGCCCTTTATACGTTGGCCCACTCAGCTTCTTGAATACCTTCTTACGTATGCAAGCACCTTGCTTCTGGTGGGATTGTATTTCTCAAATAGATTATATCGCGCTAGAAATGTGACATGAAAACCGCATTAATTGACGTTTGAATTGAAAGCAATGAGAACACAGAGGGAGCCGTAAATAAACCGATTTGTTAGGAACAGTAAGTAATGGCGATTACAAGTTCTGAAGTAGGTAAACAGCTTTATCAGTCGCTTATCAATACTTACACAACAACGTAAACTAAAAAAAAGTATATGCAAGTTCCAAGTTTAATATAGTTACTTTAGCCAAAGAAGCGGTTGCTATAGCGAACGCGACGAGATTCACATTTTTCCAGTCACGTGTTACACTGAAAAATGTTACGGCCCTACTTTCTGCTTGCGTATTGAATACGAAATTCTACATCGACTGGCCTATAGAGCTGGCAAAATATCAAGGAAAACAACGGCATATCGTGTAATACACTCGAGGAACAACGTAAAATAATAACCGAAAGAAGAAAATAAAATATGTTTCATCATATTTGTTGTTATAAGCAACGTGTAAATAATATTTTTGAATATATGAAGATTTAAATACGAATTATTTACTTTTTACCTCATATCAAATTTTTTATACATATAATGTAACGAATTTAACTTATCAACATACACATTTATGTACATTATACCTGCCTACTTAGCTAAACCACGAAATAATGCGGGCAAATATGTTTTTAAACACACAGGGGTTTTAGGTGATCTCGAAAAAATTTAATGGAATGTAAAAGTAATCTCTCAAGATGAGTCAGAAAACTTATTATTATCATTATTTCTCTTCACGGTAACAACGATTGCGTTGATATTGATTCCGCAGCTTTTTAGCAATGTTTTTCAAATTTCCTTATTTAGGAGTAGTCATATTATATAAAAAGTAGCCATTTGGACGAATGGTGCTAATTTTGGTTAGGTCAAAGAGGTATTTTTCGATATTAATGCATTACGGTTTTTATGATAGGTATCGGGAAAAAACTAATACACAATGCACGGAAGAGATATTTACGGTATGATGTTCGATATTCCCTTATCACCCCAAAGACTAAAAACGGTCTTATGAGAACTTTACAATAAAAAATTCGTAAGTACCTTTTATTGTAAAACTTTCCTGTGTATTAAATTATGAAATGAAACTATTTTTCTAATAAGACAGCATTTAATTTTGTCAGCCCTACGATGAGTTACTAATTATTGATCCCGGTCGAAGTGATCCGGGTAGTTTAAAACTGTGAAGTGGGTCAGTTCACAAAGATTCTCATTCAAATCTCCCCCAGATTTTTCGAAAATGAAGATATCTTTGATTCCCCGAATATTGAAACCGTATAAGTGATTTGCACAATTACCAGGCCTAGTCCGGGCTATCAGAGATTAAAAGATATAATCTATTAGCTAATTAGAATTTCTGAAACTGATTTAAGTTCGTTATATTAAAACACTTCACATTATTAATAGACACCGGTAGATTAGCTGTTACGAATTATAAAAGTCATACGTTAAACTAAAAAGCAAGAGTCGCAGTACTACTGTATATGTACCAGATGTGTAATCTTTAGATTCTTAAAGGCAAACATATGAGTGTATATGTACAGTGACACGCATTACACGCATCTTTTCATATAATTGTATCGCTGATTCGATGTTTACTATACAAAACATTCTTGAATATCGTACAAAGAAAAAGGGGAATGTCCTTTTTGAATTTCATACCCTTGAATACAAATAAAACGTGCGTCAGTTGTAACGAAGTGTATGCAAATACGTAGAAACGTATTTACGGATTGCAAAGGTTTCGGCAGCGTTCGTCCCCCAAAGGGTTCGAACGCAAGTAAAACTTCCCTTCTCAGTGAGCTAGTTTTCCCAAAGAGAAATTGGTTTGCCGAAATCGATTCGACAATCTTTATCATATTCGTATATAGAACTGAGATTGTCGTACGATATCGACAGCGGTACACATGATTAAAAATATTACACGTACCTAATGAAAGCGCGTATTATTTTCTTATATCTTCTTGATTTAACATAGGTAGCCCTAATTTTAGGTAGGTAGGTTTAGGCCAATTGACGTTACACGTGAACTGTCCATTTCTGTTACGTCGAGCCATTTTTGACTGGTTGAACCGACAATTATTACCAGCTCAGGTAGATAAACTAAATTTATGGTTTTGTTGCTAATTTATCTAGACGTAAAGATAAGGCTTTGTGAGCCACGAATGCGCCTCGCGCCACGATTGGATCAGTCTTTTGTGTTTTGCGTCTTTGTGTGTAAAACCAACACCCACACAATATATAACAGTGATAATAATTTAAAAATAATAAAACTGAAATCCGTTTTTTTTTTCCATCGATCGACTCTAATTAGACATAATAGTTTAAAACATCCACTGCTCTGGTGTAGCGGAGGTGATCGATACGTGCAATGCTTATGCTCATGCTAACGCTCATAATCTTTTATAACTCACAAGATCGAACCTCCGATCTTCGGGGCGTGAGCCTGAAATTCAAACATTAAAATTGAATGTATTTGTCATTCAGCATTCATTGAGAAAGTCATCTTACGTCCACATATCAATAACAACTACGCATATTTTGTAGGCAAACTGTCGTCATCTGTATTCATTTCGGGAGAGAAGAGCGTGCTCCCTTGGTACCAAGCTTCCAATAAACTGAAATTACCTACACTCGACTCGCGTTTCCTGGCGACAGTTGTCACCAAAACTAGTTAAATCTGGTAAACTCGTGTTTTGTGCTCACAGATTACCGTTAACATTATTTAAATATCGCTGAAAGTACTGAACGGAGTCAAGTTCCTAGTGCAAGTTGAACCTATGTCTGACTTATTCTCACTGTAGGTAACCTCGTATAATTTAAGAGCGATGTCAAAGTTGTAATTGCGTTGCTATTATGGACTTTAATTAAATTTTCAAACATGCTTTCGGCAGTTTAGAGAATATAAAACATCGGTTCCATAAAAATTATCGCTTTAATATGTTTCTAATGTATGGTATTGCATGTAATATTGATTTTAAGGAAATTCTAGGGGAATCCTTATTAAAATGACAACATTAATCGCTTTTATGTTATACATATGTATGTTTATACATACATATTGATACCAATATTGGTAGCACGGAACACAGGTGGAGCAGTATTAAGGGCGATGATCGAACATTTTTAATAAAAACTTCAGATCGGATCCGCTAATCTAGCTGCGTACACGATGTTGTTCCCAACTTTTGCGCAATAAGGAAGCGGTAAAATACACAACCTTACATTCACAAAGCTTTGTACGGACGAAGCTAATGAACTTACCTGTCTACTTCCAATTAATCGAACTTAAACGAGTTTGCCAAAGTTTTTACTATGTTTAACGAAGATTACGTTCGTTAGTGAGGTCGGTCATTAATTGAAATGTCACGAGACTGGGACTAGGATTCTTCAGCTAGAATAAGGGTTAAGAACAATAGGTATCATCTAAATGGAATTGGTATTTACTTGCTTATTCAATTACTGCTTAGAGGATCAAATTTGAAATACTATTTCAGGTTGAACTATAAATGGCAAAGGGGACGATGATCTCACCTCACGACGGGTGAGCCGTGCCCATCAGTGGAATAATAAAATAGAAAAAAAAGGACGGTTATCTGAAATAACCTGAAATTAAAATATTTAGTTATGTACCATCATATTTTCATTCAGCATTCAACTCAGCACAGGAACACAGTTTTGTTTCAAATTTTATTTGCCCTTTACTTTATTCCGTATTCATCAAACTTCCGCTATGTTGTCTAAATTTGTTCTGCGACCGAGCGTCCGGCGAAGTCAACAAAAAAGTTACTCGCATGTCCTCACTCAAATTCCGCTGAGAATTTTTGCTGTCCGATTACTACGCAGAAATTTTTAATTTTGGATTCAATAAAGTTTAATTATTGAATATTCACAAACTGCTTTTCAATAATAATTTAGTGGCAGTCGTGATTGATCTGAAAAAAAAGAAAGTTCTTACGCGATAATATCGTGATTAGGTATGTGATACAAGTTTGGAGCGTTTTAATTAAGTTTCAGGCAATTTTAAAGGGTCGTTTAGCGTTCTGACTGGTTCACGGTTGGCAGGCTTGCTGCAAACAATGAGGGTTGGCAGGTCACTTTTAATTGAAAAGTTCATTTGCAGGATCACATTTTGTCATAACTTCACCTATAAAGTTATCGCAGTCGACCTCTTAATTTATTTGCATAATTGTAGCTTAAAATATTTTGACAGTTGTTAAATTTTCATTCCTTAGAAAAGACTTTTAAAAAAAGTCTTGTACTTGTGTAAACACTTCTAAAACAAACATAAATCTATAGCCCAATGTTGCCCAACACAATCATCACCATAATCACAGTAGCAAGGCTATTTCGAAAAAAGCGATGTTGTACTTGATAGTTGTTACCAAAAATCAATTTCACAACAACCCACATAGGGTCATCGCTGGTCGGGGTCGATGCCGTTAAATTACACTTGACATGTTTATTGCGGTGCGTCCTGATGTGATACGGAACTCGGATAAATCTGATCTTTAATCAAATATGTAAGAAAAAGTATTGCAAATACATTCTGTACAAATATATTGTTTAATGAAAATATGTGAATGTTACAGCCCTAAGTAAGGGGTGACGTCGTCGCTCGGGTGGCGGTAAATTACAATTATCATGTTTACTGCGCTGCGACGCTCTGTGACGTGAAATAGCCGCTTTCAAATCGCTCTCGATTTTTTCAAAGCGGTCACATTCATTGGCGGTTTGGTTTCCAACAGAGCTGTTTATTTCTTTTCTTTTCCATGTTACGAATTTGTGATACTGACAAGCTGGGATCAGGGATTTGGGATCTGGATCTGGGATCATGGCATGAAGTGAAGTATGTATAACACTTAGTTGATCTTAACATATTAAGCGAATTAAGATTGGGCCTTTAGAACTAAAATTTGCATGTAGAAAAATCCTAAAGCTATATACGAGTATGTCTATGAAATTAATGGAGTGATATGAATATAATATTTAAAAAGCGGTGAACAGAGAAGTGTAACGAGATTTCCCGTTATGACAATCTAGTTTTTACACGATAATGATCCCTATGAATTAATGAGGACGTACCTACAGTTGTTGTTATAACATGTTTTCCTAATTCTTTTTTCCCGTAACGCTTGACAAAATATTAAGGTTTTTAATGAGCTTAATTAAATAAACAAGTTATACGCTAACCGCAAACCCAAAAGACAAGGAAAATTTTGATAGAAATAATTCTGGCTCTTTTCTGAAGTTGACTTATGTTTTAAAACTTCTATAATTAAAGGAGTTTTAGTTATTTGGTTGTTATAATCACGTCAGTCGTTTTCAGGGCGTCAATACTTTATGTGGTATTATAATCATGGTTTGGACTTTATTGTTAACCTGCCTTATACTCCTTCCACCGCCTCTCATAAATACTGTTTGTCTGTAACTCGAAACAAATAACATTTGTATAATTGGAAAGTTTAAAATGTTGTACACATGTACTACAACATTCCTTTGATTCCTTTGGACCGGTTGTAGCTAATTATTTACAACCTCCATCATATTGTTGTAGGTAATATCTATTCCTTTTTTATCGTAATGGAATATATTTTCCTTTACTCATCGTATGCCGTATTATTAAAGTAATAGACTTGAACGTTACTAAGTAAGATATGTGAAAATCGTATACAAAATATATGTATATTTTATAGAATCTTCAGGAATAGGTTTGAGTGCATCTGGTTTCTTTTGACCGGTAACAGATGTAGGTATTTTGACTGGTACTCAGTCTTTTTTGTATTGTTTAATGCTTGCGAATAAGTATTTTGCAAGCTGGCTGAGCCTCGCGTTCGGTACAGTCCCACCAACAAATTGCACTACATTTCACGGTCCTTCTGACCGATGTTTTGCCCGTAATAAACAAAATCCTTACCCTTTTTCCTCCACATTTCATTGCCCGAGTTATCGTTTGGGCGGTTACGTACCTGTTTATATTACATCTGGGCTCTGCCTTCGTAGGTTTAAGTCTGAATTATGTATTATCACTCATGCTTTATTTTGTAGACCAAAAAGAAGGAAATCTCTGATATTATTATAGTTACTCTACGCCGAGCGTCGACATTCAGGGCCGATATATCCAAGGGAATATTTAGTACGCCGCCTATCTTGCTCAGGACATGACGGCAGTGACCTATGAATTTCACCAGATTGTCAGTGCTCAACCTTCCTATTAACCATCGTTTCTAGCGTTACCTACATGACTTGGCATTTTACTATGCTCAACAGCCGCATTTTGACAACCACTGCTTCAGATACCGAGCATACACTGTCGGATTGATTGATTCACTTCACAATATGAGGGTCTAATACTATTCGATTTGTCTTAAACAGTTTGAAATTTAATATCCTTCAACTATGTCGAGAGAGCAATGACAAACCGCCTCATTATTTCCACCGAGCGATTTTTCTCATAACGTCATTGTTTACTCTGGAGAGACTGAGCCAGAGAACATTTTGCTTTTTAATCATTAGAAACAATAGGCACGGTGGCTTTACTTTTGTTATAACATTAATATTCTTTTGAGTGAGTCCAAACATAAGACCTCGTTTTAAAAACTTTAACACACACAGTTAGAATATCACGTAAGTTAGTTAGTTAGATCTGAAGATTAAGTTGCTACGCCTTAATACTTGGATTTACCTCATAAGGGTTCTGCTTGCTTTAATGCATGAAAAATAATTTATAACAATGAAAGTTGTTGATAGCTGATGAAATTGAGTCAGAGGATGGAATAAGATATGATAACGAAAATCCAAAGAATAAAGCTTCATCCGTATAAACTAGATTCATGGCGGTCCTCCGCGGTCCGGCTTATGCTCCCGTCATTACCGCATACTTCTAAAATGTGAAATGGAATTAATTCTCAGGCATTCCCTAGTTCGCAGCAAAGAGACCCTTGGAAGCCGGCAACGCAATAATGACGACGATTACCTATAGCTACGACTCATGTATTCAGATGTGAAGGTATACAATACGATGGTCCGATGGCTTGTTTTCATTTACTAACTTTCGCTGTGAATTGCGACTGTATTATAAATAAATAAATATGAAATATTTTTTATATCATTTGGCACAAGAAAACAATTCTTCTGGTCGTAATAAAAATATCTATATAAGTATTATATAATATGTATATTGTATATGTAAGTATATCAGCTGTCCGGTTACCATAGCACAGGCAATTTGAATGGCACCTAATTTGAAATCAGACAGCCGTGTGTGGAATTGTCCTAAGATATTATTATTATTATTTTAAATCGGCAGTGTAAATTAATCCTTGCAATAATTATAAAGCTGAACGATATGTACTTTGATAAATATATACAGAATTAAAGGAGGGTTGTGGCTCCCCTCTTCGGCGTATCTCTTAACGCTATCGCGGTGCTCGAATTCAACGAGGTTTTACGAGATAAGTTGAATTCTGATGTAACTCTCGCCTATCATAATTATCGAACGTCGCTAAAAGCATTCGTTCGAATATCCTTACAAAGATCATTCTTCCCAATCATATATTTTGTTTGTTATCACATAAGTATTTTTGGGGTGTTATCATACGGTTGTTACCATTATCCTGTTCTTAATATGAAACAATAAGGTACCTAAAAACCAAATTAATACCAGGTGTCATTTTCTTCGCATGCCAGCAGTACTATACAACAGGGCTTTATACGAGTTGGCTTGGATGAGGAAACTAGAGTAAAGTTCTTATCTACAATATATTGAAAAAGTTAGTTATATGAGGTAAGATGGTTTGGTTTGTGAAGTAAAAAGTTTTTATGGTAAGAAGTTTAGTCAGCGGGAAGTTTCTAGCCGACATCGCCCATAGCCCTAACACTCGTGACTTCGTATTCACCACGTGGCCCCCACGGGAACCGAAGGGCCCTATTTTATCCAGCGAAGCCATATAAAATATTATTAGAACTGATTTTTTCGGATCATACCGACGTTTTATGTTACTCCTATCGTTATAACATGCTGAATAATTGTAAATAATCAACATTTAGCGGCATATTGAAAGACTAACTAATGTACCTAATCTCTTTATACCCTGTTTATTTTTCTGATAACTGGCAATAAATGGCAACGTTATTCTAAAAAAAGCAAAGAGTGAATACGCTAATTTAATACAGGAAACTCAATATCAAATGTTATACAAATGAACGCTAGTAAAGTACTATTATAAATTGAAATTAAGTAAATTAAATTTGCACGAATAGGTAGGGATCATAAACTTAAAGTACAGGTCGCACTCACTTCTAACTTCTAATATTAGTTAGTCGGTATCTAACATTACTTGTGTTGGTCAGTCGGTCTGTAGCTCTGACACCTGTTGTTGGTCCCCTTTTGGCATCCCACTACCGGTCACGAGTCTCTCCTGCAACAGAAAACGATTTGGTGGATATTTGAATTAGTGGCCAACCCGTCTGTCGGATGTTTTAAGCCTCCTTAAGGCCTCCGACGGGGCTTAAGAACTGTTGCGTAACGATAACCACCGAGAACGACGTCACAACGTGCCCTCCTAAGCACTCAAATACCATTACTTTTCACGAACGATCTGTAAAGTCAAGCAAATTTGGGTGGCTCAGTTTGTTGGGTGGGTCACCGCCAGCGGCAAATGTTACAGCGTTTCCATGTTTTAGAAGCCATGTTAATCACGTTACTCGGCCCGTTTGGTCCTTCAGTTAAGTCCTTCCTTACTACTAAATGACGTTTAATGAAAACAAAGCAAAAGCAAAAAAAAATAGAAAAGTAACTTATATATAATTAAATAAAGATGAATTTAAAGTCATTCCATTCAATGTCCTAGCGCATTTAAGAGTATTCTTTATTAATCGTGCAATAATTTTGAATTCGGTGTCGTTTTTCAATTCTTTACGTATTTCCTAAAACGTAAATGAGTGCCTTTTTAGTTAGTCTAAAATTTGTTGACCAATGATAGGTTAGTTGGTGTTTGCATAATTATCACACGCAATAAACAATTTTTTTCCTGCAGCTATTATTATATTTGATGTGTTCATTCATGGTTCATTTCAATATACTTCCTGAAGCGAGTACAGCGTCGATCGACTTAGCGCTTACAGTGAGGCAGATCGTTTTTGAAGATAAGTTTCAACGATCAATTTGTAAAAGTCGTTGAAGCACAAGTATCCTCTGGTGCGGGGTCCCCGTCCCTCTCAGTTATTAAAGGGGGTTAAATATTCAGAAGCAATTTAATCCTTTGGGGAATTTTAATGAAATATGAGATACGTTATTTATTTATATGTGTCGGCGCGTCGGCGATGGCCGGTAGCGAGGGTAGTGGCGCCGTCATCTTGCCTTGGTGGTACAGCG
>DWQT01003526.1:0-12398 GCA_018244895.1 Myscelus amystis hages | reverse complement strand
ATAGACGATAGACGATAGACGAAAGACGATAGGCGATAGACGATAGACGAAAGACCGATAGACGTTAGACGAGGGACGATAGATGAGGGACGAAAGACAAAAGACAAAAAACATTTATTTGCACAAATTTGGGTACATTCAAAGATCTTACAGAATGATTGGTCCAATCCATGTTTTGCCGTTTACATGTGAACCAGGAGTCTCAATAATGCGATATTCCTACCACCAGGTACGTCTTCTCTGAGCCAGCCGATCATGTTCACGACGGCCGGGCAGGAGGCGGCGGCGGCGGCGGCGCCCGTGGCCGGCGGCGGCTCGGCCTCCGCCGTCGGCGTGGCCGTGGCGTGCATACTCGTTGCCGCCATTCTGCTGGCGGCCGGCCTCTACTACAGATATAGGAAGGTCAGTGTAGTTGTAAAGGTGATTTGGCAAAAAAAAACTATTCAAAAACATGATAATATGATTGATTATATATGACAGATGCTCGCATATCTCATTCATACAATGTTTCTGTCCACAGAATCTTAGACTGAAGGCGCAGGGAGGCGTGGCGTTTGAGAATCCGAGCTACCTCCGGGAACCAAATCCCGACACCGTCATTAATGTAAGCTAACATATAAGGTTTCACAAAGTTTCCACGACGGCTACAATACGCTGTGTCTATACTGAAATGTTGTAACAGGGGAGCGTGGCGAACGGCGCGGCCAACGGAGGGGGCGCGCTGGCGAACGGCGTGTCGAACAGCTCCGCGTGGCGCCAGGAGACGCTGCAGGGCGCGGGCGCGGGCGCGGGCGCGCCGCGCGAGGTGGACCCCACGCTGTACGAGGAGCTGAAGCTGGGCCACGACGGCGCGGGCTTCAAGCGGCTGAAGCCGTAGCCCGCGGCCGCGCGCCGCTCCCCGCTGCGCGCCGGCCGCTCGCCGCGCGTGGCGCCGCGACACTGAGCGGCGAGCGCGCGCGCCTGGCTACGTCGGCGGGAGACGTCACGGCGGCCCCCTGCTCCGGCCGGACTGAGTGCTAACGGACCGCAGTAGTTCGGAATATTTGTTCGAAGTGATCGGAAATATACAATACTATAGTGCTAAATAAATATAATACTATTAGTAAGAAAACTCTTTTTAGAAATTTAATAAATATATATGTATATTCTACGGATTTTTATGTGTATATGATACCGGCAAAATGTATAATTCGGACAGTCTACGCCTGCCGCGAGCGACGCGGGAGCAGATCCGGTGAAGTATGAGCTATTGTTTGTAGAATCATTACGCGTCTATACATAATGTAGATATAAATATATTTGGCATTTTACCTTGTATCTTGTTACCCGGACAATGCATAGAAAACCGGATTATACACATTGTCAGTGACATATGCAGACAGTATGTCAATGTATATACGTAGTTACTGTGTAGATTTGTCTATGGCATAGATAAATGTCAGTGCAAGTACTGAATGACATTTCAATTTTTTTTCTTAAGAACATCCAGAGATAAATATTTCATACAGCTCAATTGTAACTCTATTTGGAATTTGATCATCCAATTTGTATATAAATGTACGAGTAAATTGACAATTCAATATCAATTTCAAACAGAAATCATTAATATTTTTGGTGAATTTTTGTTAAAGCCAAAATGTCATGTTTATTAGAAAAAAAAATTCAATTGCCGTTTAGGAAATATTTCTTTATACCGATGTTCTTAAGCAATCATTGGTAATGGTTTACAGAAATAGATGAAGATAACAATCAACATTATGTGCAACTATTTGCATATTTTTTTTATTTCTTCTAATAAATATTCTGAATTATTTCGTTTATGCGCCACGTTCAATCATTTCAGCCACCAAATATTAATACGTAAGATATAAAAAAAAACATTTATATTTAGGAGCGAGTTGTTTCGGGACAAAAGAGCAATAATTTTTATGTACATTGTGCAGTAGAATTTAGGGTTACCATAACATAATTAAGACCAGACCGCAATTCGAGCGGGATGTAGATAAATAATAATAAATAAAAAAAAACAATATATTTTCATTACCATACTTAATGTGATTTAAACCAAAAAAAAAGAAACTTGTGTAAATATTATCTGATCGCATTGTATAATAAAATATAAAAAAAAAAAAACAAATTTGTAATTCTTTCGACTTTCGTCTAGAAACACGTAGAATCGGATCACGAGAAGTTTATTAAGTAATCTAGAATGTTGTTTATTAAAAAATAATGTGCCTTGGAACGTTTTATGAATAGGTTATGTATAGCGTAGTTACCTTCTGGCCTGGAAAATTGGAACTAGTGTAAATACATTCCATAGAAATAAGTGTATGAAAGGATTGTACGCTCAACGGGGGCTCGCGCAGTGTTACCGGAGCGAAAAATACTTTCATATTAATGCAATCAAAACATTTTATTCAGACGCCTTGTTTTTAAAATGGCAAGTTTAAATTCGCTTTCAAGGGTATTCAATTTTGAGGTCGCGACACAATTTTGGAATGTTCTTTTGAAATAATTCAACGAAAATATCTTATTTATACTGTCAAAGAACTATCTTGATCTTTTCGAATATTCGTACCAAATAATTCCTTCGTTGAGTGTACATCGCTTGGAGACGTTTTATAGAACTCTGCGAAACTGACTTTTGATTGACAAAGTATTGTACAATAATATGTATTAATAAAATAAACTAAAACATTTGATATTCCAAAATTATGTTCATAATTTATTGAATCAGCTGGATATTTTGCAAGTTCTTATCATCGTCGTGTGAAGTATGAATTTGAACTCATACATTAGAATACGACGCGATTTAGTACACAGGACGGTTGCGCGGAGCCCGGCGCTTCGCCCTGTTTGAATACATGCATCATAAAGAGAAACGTAGTAGTCCAGATAATAAAACTGTTTTTATATCAACGGCCTACAAATCAGAAAATGTTTATTAGCGTGTAGATGATCTCGTTCTTTACAGGTTCATAGACAACTCATGGCTGCTTATTGTTTTATTGTTTTAACACAGAAACAAAAACGACTGGAATATTTTATGAATAAATAAAAAAAAAATTCCAACCGCGCTTTCAGGGTAGTAGAGATTTCTTTAAAACTTAAAAACCCTTCCACGACTACAGCAATATATAAATATAATAATTCAATTAATTGATTTATTCTAAAACATTACAGTGCAATTGCTTTGATTATCGTATTTTTAATTGAAAATAATTGCAATGTTATGTTTAATATGTAGTTTAGTTGCCAAAATATCTCTACATTTTGATATTTTTTTGTAATACATATCTGTGGACTATCTTGTATCTTGTGTTTTTGTTTTCAATAAATATCATTTATATTTTATTATTTTGCTATGTATTTTATTGTGTTATGTAAATTTATCCGTAAATTTCTAAAATCGTCATACCACTCAGTGTGACCCCACAGTGTATATCAGCATCTCTACATCCTACCCTGTTACTGATAAACTAAACACCGCAAGACAGATGTGATTAGATTTGTAAATAATATTAATAAAAGACCAATGAGATATTGTGTTTTCCCTTATCTTTTCCCTTAACCTTAATCCTGTCAGCTGTTAGGTTACCATAATACGGGTTACCATTATACATTCACTAATACATCTTCCAAGTACTTCACAAGAATAAAACTTACATCAAGTATATTGCATCACTTTATGAGAAAATTATTTGCTACTCTACAATGCATTCACGCCAAAAACGAGTCTACTCGTACGACGAAAATGATAATCTAACACGCTGGACCAATAAAAATCACCGTATTCAACTTTAGAAGACGCACTTACACCATTCATATGTATATGTTCACACACAAAAAATATACATTGAGATATTTCTCCGTCTCAGGTTAAAAGAAAACTTGCGCTGTTCACTCTGAAACGAGTCTCAAGAAATGCGCTGAAATGAATAAAACATTCATTTTTACATTATCCGGACGAAACTTTACAATATTGTCGCGATATTAAATACTTCTCGAAGTTTCCTCCGCCGTCACTAACTTGCGTATTCTGTCTCGCTAACAAGTTGCAAAGTGAATCTCGCCCGTTTAAGCAACCTTGTTTTATTGTACTCGTTATTGTGAACTATTTATAATTAGAATTATTTCATATCTGTACATTATTTCCTATCTGTGGCACTAATCACGTATTCACCACGCTACTCGAAGTAACCTACCAGAAACATAAAGAAGGCCAAAATCGCTTATAAAGAACTGGAATCTAACTGAACACAAAATTCTTTCTTCAGTTACATACTTTGAAAGAGACTTTACATTTCCTACGAACACTAATATTTAGTTAGACCACAATTTAGTTATTTATTTTAGTGAGAATTCATTCAAGTATTTAAACTAAGCGTATGAAATTCAACAGAACCTTGTGTAAATGTTTCCCTTTTCATCGTGCACTTTGTTTATGGTGTTAAATGCAAATTCGACGAAACAAATTTTGCCTAACAAAAATGCTGTTGAACGGAAAACGATACAAAACCAAATTGACTAATAACTTATTATGTTCCCGCCGTCTCCAGCATTAAAACTTCTGCAAGCCTCATCGGCACATCAAACACGCCGCAACGTTGCTCGCCAAAGGAAAATGTCTAATTACAAAATTTACTTTGTAAGGTCGTAATCGTAACTTTGTTACGACCGCTTAAGCTTTCATGGTTTGTTAATAGGTTTGATGTTTAACCAATGTCTGCACAGTTCACACATATTAATTTAATACGATATTGTTAATTATAAATCTTCTAACGTTAAGTAAAAACTCACGGCCTATTAAACAAGGCTAAAAGAAATTAAACAAACTGCTACGGTGACCAAATCTAAATACAGATGCGATTTCCAATATATCGATAACTTTCCATCCAACACAGATTAAACATTGTGATGTTACACAAATATTTGTGCTGGGTGGGAATTGAACCCACAACTGCTGGCTTAACGGTCAATCTAACCGAATATTGATGACATCACTAAATCTTAAATAAATTTCAAAACACAAGCACCAAAAAACCACTCATTTTAAAGTTATAAAATTTCTGAGAGAATTAATAGCACACTTTTAATAATGATACCAATATAACTTATCAATATTAGCTTTGATTGACCGTGTTACAATCAGCAGAGAATTATAATATTGGGTTTAATTAAACCAGTACAACTAACAATTGGAATTCAATACTACATACAGAATCCCACATTGCCCGCTATTAAATCTCAGCAATGACATTCCAGAGTGCAACATAGATTTAGGTTATCTACAGATGCAAATGAACAGATAGATTGTGTTTTATTTTACGTATACCTATACGTATAAACTATAAACTTTAAGGAGTACTGACCTTCGTTGGTAAAGCTAAATTTACAACGGCTTTTCTCCCCATGATAAAATTACTAAGCTAATATTGCCTGGATACTCATCCAGGCAATCGTATTTCAATTGCGACACAAAAACATGAATATAAATCAAGACACTGAGCGATCAATGTGGATTACAAAATGCTTATAATAACCCTAATCCCTAAAGGACCTCGAAGCAATAATTTACAAACTATAAGGTCACAATTCCCAACTTGGTTTTGCAACTTGTCGAACTCTGAACAGCTTCGGAGGCTGACCACCGATAGAGGTTTTTGGGCAAAAACATGTTTCTCGTGAAAATTAGACATTTGTCTACGAAAATGACTCTGTAACTCCCTGACCCAGGTACCTCCATGCCAAAAATCCTACCTGTTGCGCCGTTCTAACGTGAAATACAGACAGAAAAACATTGTTATATCAGGATGGATGTCAAAATGAACAGTCTCAATTTTAGCTAGACCAATGAATGTTGTTCTGATTTGACCGGATAGGGAGAGCAAGGGACATTTTCAGCTGTGTTATGTATTGGTCATTTGCCAATAATTCGGCTTCCTTTGTTATTTGCCGCGCGTATTGTATTTCGTCGGTTCGAATGGACGCTGTGTTTGACGTTAATGATTTATTCCGGCGGTATCGCCGCGGCAGCCATTAGGGTCAAACCTGCTTGTTATATCCATTATAACGATTGCAATACCCACGCATGGGAAAGGACGTCAAATTAAGCTAATATTTTGCAAAAATGCGAAATATGGTATCTGCGTTGCATGTCGTGATGCAGTAAACACCATACATAATGACGCTTACACGCGAAACATTTTTTGGTTTTGGAGTCTACGTTCGAATTACGGCACGCACCTCTGATTTTACAAAGCTGTAAACTCTGCTAATCTCACCTAGTCAGTATGGTTAGACCAAGTTGAACATTCCCGTAACTAAAATAAAAAAAGTCCACAATGAAGAGCGCCCAGTATGCGATACACCTTATTTCTTATACCTTTTGTTAGATATTGGAGCATTGTACTTTATTTTTCCGATTACTGGCGATCGGATTGAAATTTTCTTTCCTCCTTTTGTTCGTTTACTGTCAATTTTTCAATATATTATATCGTACTGAGCTTGCTTATTTTCTCTTTCTAATATTTATTGCATGTTGTCGTTAAATTAACACTGCTCGACTAATGACACATAAATAATGAGAGAAATACCACCTTGAAAACTAATGAGAGATATCCAGTTCGCATGTTAAAAAACTTCTGTGATTAATTCTTTGAATAAATACCTTTTCACCACAAAAACGGAATCAAGTGAAAGCAACTAACAAGTTTCATTAGTTACTTAATGCTAACAGTAATGGTATAAAACCAAACTTGAGGCTGAAATATAAGGCTAGTTTGCTAAGCATTTGTCGCTAATAATGAACTGAATTGGTTTGTTTTCACATTGTTAAATGTAATGTGGCGAAAGCTTCAAAAGTTAACTTGTTCAAATTCAAATTGTTTTATTCATTGTGCGGTATATACATATATACACTCAATGAAGGTAATGTTTTAGACGTACTTCGGCTTTATGCTTTTCAAGCTATAGTAGCCCAGGTGAAGACAACTGTATTCACGAAAAGTGTAATTTAAATTCAAGTCACACCGTTATCAAAATTTAAAGAAATTGTTCATTGAACAGCTTCAATGTGAACGGGAGCAGATATTATTTAAATGGAACAAATCTACACTAAGGGCTTGACTCATATGCAATGGACTGTGATATACATATTTAGATATTTCAAGAAACGTCCTGACTGCTAAGCCGGAGGTCGTGGATTTGAATTTCGTGCAGAACAAATATTTATGTATCAAATAAACCGCTTGTTGGATGTCTGGATTAGGTAGGTAGATGTCTAGATGAATATCAAACGAGGATTATAGACAATACGACTATGCCTACTGCTGAACAAAGGCCAAAGTTACCGAGCATTACATTGGAATTATAAGAACAAATCTATTCATGCAGTGTGCATTAATATTGTTTCTATAATGTCATAAATAATGCATATGCACATAGCATGCATATAGACGAATGCATTTGACTCAATATTCCATATCTCCGCTTACGAGTCTCGTGGAAAAGATTTATCTATAAAATAACCACAGCCATTTTGTTAATTTTATTCATATACTGTTTTATATTGTGTTTACAAAAGTGAATTTGAAAAGATAACTCAAAAAGAATATCAATTTCCTTTTGTATTTTACGTAATAAACTGCCCGCTGCATAAAAGCCTGTCTCTACAATGCATCTCGACAACGGGCGTCTTTTGTCGTGTCTTATCCTCAATATTACACAAAGAGAGTTAGATTAAACTCGAATGATAACGATTTAAGAGATCTCTACTAACATAAATACGAAAGTATGTTTGACCAGTATGTCTATTCGAAATCATTATAATTGTCTTGTCTGCGGCATATTGTGCTTTGCTATCTGCTAATTTGCGTTTGATATTAAGAACTGCCGACGTTGTTGCCATTACCATAGCTATCGACAATGTTAAAATATAAATGTGAAATGTTTATTGAAAAGAATTTAAGATTGTTATTATTATTATGTATAATAATTATTATTTCCCATCTTTATAGATTTTGGATCTCTGAATCTGGTTCTCTATAGAAGGTATTTCTTGTTATATCTCTAATAACTAGTGCATATTAGATTAGATTATACAGAACTGGTATACGGTATTTTCACAATTTTCACAAGTTTAGTTTTTTTATCTACTAAATTTACATCCCACAGCTGGGCATGAGTCTCTACAGCAAATGTAGGTACACTTAGAACTGTGGGACACAACACATCGCTTCTCCAATGCACATTGATAGAGAAAACAGTCGAGTTAATACGAAATATTTAATTGAAAATAATATTACTACAATCGAAACTAGAATTTAATTGAACGTGATTCATGAATACGTAAAATCCTAAAATACAGTGAAACTGAAGCTTCGATACTCAATTAAAGACTATTACTCTACTACTTATAATTATCGTAATTTGTGGCATATGTGGTGTTGCATCGATCGGGCTAATATTGGAGCTTGTGAGTAATCAAATGCAATGTAACAACACTACAGAAAATACGTTCTAACGTTGAAAATATTTTTGGAATTTGAGTCACTTGCAGAAGAGTTGGAAGGTATATATAACAGCTTTAAAGTTTAAAAAAAAGCAATTGATAGTCAATTGAAATGTTGAAATATCACATACTTGTAAGACTTGTTAATGGCCGGAAAGGAATTAATCAGTCGTAAATTGAAAGATCGGTAATCTACTTGGCTTAGACTGCAGATCATTTCGTATTTACCTCACAATTAGCTGTTATCACCAACTTTCCAAAATGAGTTTCTTTTTTCAAATAAAATGTCACATAAACAAAACATCATGGGAAGAAAATCATGGGTGAATCATTTCAAAAGGTGTACAAAATCCAAACAGAAGAACAGAGCCAGAATTGCCATTAGTGGAAATTGTGCCTTAAACGCTGTCATTCTGTTTTTTCTGTAGCTCCAAGTCCACAGTTAGATAATAATTATTTCATGAGATTAAAACAATATTAAATATCCAGGTGCTGAATCATGCTGGAGTCGCTGCGCAGATTCGGGCTGGCACATTGCGACCTGCCAGCAATGATTGACAACATCACGGTCCTATTGAGGCTATCTTTGGTCAACATTGAAAAGAAGTATACACAGCGTATGTATTTTGCATACGGTAGACTGTGAATGTTAATCTTGCCCCACATTCTCATTTGAAAAAGTAAAAAAGCTTCGAAACAGTCCGCAATCTTTATTTGATATTAATGAAATACTAATGTCTTCTAATTAGTTAATGGAAAACAGTAAATCAATACATGAAAAACATTTTTTAAAATATGCACTCCATTTTTATCCTCCTTCCCGTTGCATCAGGTGAGTCCATCAATGCTTGGCACACAACTGTACGCATGGAATCGAAACAGTTGATTGAAAATTTGTTTACCCGCTCGCGTTCTATGCAGCTGCTTGCTCGCTGGCTTAAACATTTCCATTCTGATATTTCAATATCAAAATGTACACAGAAGAATGCCGCTAAAAACAACTTTTCATCGAATCCATACGAAACTGAAAAAAAAACGAGTAAAATTTGCAAAATTGACGTTAAGATATTGCGGAGTTACAAATTAAAATCTTACGGGGGACGGAAACTATTAAGGACGCCATGTTTACAAACGATACAAGAATATTTATTATATGCAATTGAAAAAAAATCCGGTTGTTCTATGCGTTAAGCGTAAAAAGGGTTGATTAGGCAAATCAAAGTTCATCTATACTTCCCATACATCAGAAAATTGTATGATTTCCACACTTAAATCTGCATCTTTGTTTCACAGGAATTCCTCTTGTCTACTGCATCGTAACGATACTGACGGGCGCGAGCTACTGCTACGTATACCTCGGCTCCATGATCTGGTTCGTCTTCGTCAGATGCCCTGACACTGGAGACTTGGTCGCCGCTACTGTCGTCTTCTCCATCGCTGCCTGCAGTATGAGCGGAGTCACCATGCTTATTTATATGGGCATTTATAAGTAATAATTTCATGTGAAACTGTTACTACATATTACAATATTTTTTATTACAATCTTAATATATGTATATAAATTACGTGTCACGATGTTTGTCCGCGATGGCCACCTAAACTACTGATTTACCGATTTTAATCAAATTTTGCTCACTGTGCTCTTTGATATATTTTGAATGATAGGATAGTATTTATCGCGATTAATGATCCGATTTTTTTATAGCACAACGCTTAATTGCACAAACATCGTCCCACGGGATTTTCAGATATAAAGAGTAGGGTATAGTAACGATATCATAACCACGGCAATGAGTGGTCGGGTCTTCTAGTATTCTATAAATTGTTGGCTACACGATATTGGATATATTGTAGAATATAAGAGTACTTATAATTTATTACACAAATTGTTCGTGAAAATTGAGTTATGAAAGATGACAAAAGTCGTCTGTTAAATGAAGACAAATATTTGTTCTAGCAATACTATAAAGAATATAGTCGATGAATTCCTAGTCTTCGATGCTACATTGGACCGGGGCACCCGATTCTACACCAACCTCCGGAAGGTACTCAGGAATGTGAAACGCCGTGCGCTCATTTTCTCCACAATCCTCATTTTAAATGGCGTTATTTACATTGGCACACCCATCATAAGGCCTGGAAGACACTACGTCGAAGACTTGATGGTTATATATGATAAGTATTTTATTTTTTATCTCATATTTTATAATACCTCAAATACTGCATCCACGATAATTATTTTTTACATACGCAACACAAAAATGCAGCTTGTTTATGTTCCCTCAAATATTATCAAATAGACGTGTTTTGAAGTTAAAAGTAGAAAATCCTCATTTACTGAAATGTGACTTTTAAAGTGAAGTTATCTCTACTTATTCATGCACGTTAATATCCAAATCATTGAACAGGGCTTGAACCGAAATACGAAACGCCAAACTACCAAATCGCTCTCGTACTAATGGCAGCCGGCATATACTTCGGGGTCCCAGCAGACATTAATACGTGTGTCCTCTTCATAATTCTCGCTGGATACGCCGAAGCGCTAATATTATCTTTCAGCAAAGAACTGAGAAGAATATGGGACGATGCAGAAGCGTATTATCAGGATCAAACGAACGTTAATGGAATTGAAGAAGATGACAATAGAGATATAATTATCAACGATTATATCCGGGTTAAGCTGAGAGGTATAGTCGAGAAGCATATAATGAGTATAAACCTAGTAGGGCAAGTGGAGAGTATGTTGAGAGGAGCAATGGCTGCACAGTTTATGTGGGTGACGTCTGCCCTGATAGCGGAGCTGCTGGGCGGCTTAGAAAACACCTATATGGAACTGCCGTACACGATTCTCCAGGTCGCGATGTACTGTTTCATAGGACAGCGTCTGATTGACGCGAGTGTGGTTTTAGAAAACGCCATATACTGCTGCAAGTGGGAAAATTTCGACAAATCAAATCAGAGAACGGTGTACCTAATGTTGCTGAATTCGCAAAAGACTTTGACGCTGTCGGTGGGAGGCGTCATGGTGTTGAGCTTTACCTACCTGATGTCTGTGCTGAAGTCAATATATTCAGCTTACACGACGCTACGGTCAAAAATGTAATAAGGGAATCGGATGGCTGAATTATAATCAATTAAATACGAGAAATGTAGTTATGTTGTAACAAAACTCACATTTAATATACATTTGAATAACTAACAATAAATTATTGAATAATATACTAAAAGCGCTTTTCTTCCTTAGATGAAGGTTGTTGTGTATTGTTTTATTTTAATTTATATGCAAATAGTTTTTAGTCTACTGAGCAAAATTTATACATTCTTTCCTCCCTTTTTTAAAATTACCATAAATTATTTAAGTTTTTATGCACGTTGTTACCTTATTACACAGCCCCCAAGCTACACTGCTAGCAATATGCATAATTACACATTCCCCCTTGTACGTACGAATGCTCCACTATTCAAATTATGTCATTTTCACGCTTCAATTGATCTATGATTGTTAAAGGTAACTAATTGCAGTATACCATTTATTATTCATATTTCTTGTCCAACGGTGATAATGATATAGTTGTAGCTATTAACAATGGAACTATTTTACAGTCACAGCAATGAATCATTCCGCCGTTTGGAACATATTACAACGTTCCACAGATTTTTTTTATAATATGGAAGTAGAAGACGAGCACGCAGTCCACCTGATGGTAAGTGGCTACAGCCGCCCATGGACATTTGTAATCGACCCCGGATAAGATTAGATTCCTATCTCACGTCGAGCACAGATGCGCCGCTACTCCTGAAGACTAAGTTGGAATGCCTCAAAAAAGTATGTCTCCCTTACCACACCCTTCAAACCAGAACACAGCAGCGCTTAACACTGCTGTTA
>DWQT01003525.1:0-12398 GCA_018244895.1 Myscelus amystis hages | reverse complement strand
TTTAATGCATAAAATGAGTTTTATGTGGAAAATTCCGTATAAGTGTAAAAAGTACAGACATTAATGTCTGACATTTACGTCAGAATTTCTGTCGTAGTCTGAACGTACAATTAGAAATAAAAAAAATAAAAAAATAAGTTATCTGTGGAATTCAGATTGTAAAAAAAGATGGTGGTCATCGTAACAATTTCCCGCGCAATGTTAATGTTATAATTCGTATTTGTGATTATTTGCGCATTTCATGTAAAAAACGTCTCCGTTTGTGTTTTAAATCTTTTATTTATAACAATAATATATTGAAATTAGAATGAAATTACCCGTTAGAAAATAAAAAAGAAGGATATACGTCCATGTAAAATATACAATACAAAGAAAAAAAAACATAAGAAAAAATGGTAGGGCCGTGCACGAAAATCAATCTTAAATGGTGTATTTATAGTAAAGGGTTATTTTCGTCTAGATTTTTTGTATTCATACGAAAATGTTTATACCCCTTGAATTATACTTAGCGCAAGGGAGTTTTATAATACGAGTACTAAGTCGGGATATAAATACCTACAGAATTATAATTATAAACAATTTTTGCTCAATTGTTTTTTGATCACTCTATATTAAGAAACAAATATTTTACATAGCCATTGTAAGCAAACATTGAAACTGAAATCCCAACGTATGTTTAAAAGATATTAAAAGAATATTATATTTTGCCCTAACTAACACTAAATGCATATTCCATGCCGAGAGTTAAATAAAATAAAATCAGCAGTAAAATAATCAGGCACGATAAACTCCACCAAAAACTTTAAGTAAAAAATCAAGATGTTCCACTACAATAAACGTTATTCTGGAAACCTAAAAACCTAAGAAGAAAAATGGCCAAACTTAGCCAGATAATCTAAGGTTATTAATATTATGACTTAGTCCTTTTGGCTGAGCGCCTAGTCATGCCAATTTCATTTGTGCTCCCGTAATAAATGGTTACGTCAAACCAAGGATTACATTGTATTAAGCAGAAAAACATAGGCGTTTTCTTTTCCAGTCTAATCTAATACAACAAATATATGTTTTGTATATGTAGTTCCATGTTTAATATTATAAATGCCATAGTGTTTGTCCTACTTTCACATCAAAACAGAACAATAGATCGATATGATTTTTGATATGTAGAAATTTGAACCCCACGCAGACTGACTACTAAGTTAGTGCAATATCACTGATAATAGATTTTATAAGTTATTAGTATCTATCACTCGTGCATACATGATTCATAAACATTCAATCATCTATCGACCTATTTCCGTTCATAATGACTCGATGATTTTGTGCATAGCGAAGCGTAGAGAACAAAACATACCTAATATTAGCTTATATTGGAACATTATTTGCATGTCAACATGAATTATTCATATTGCTTTCGCCTCGTGTGGATATACACACATACAAGATTGCGTAGGTATATGTCAAATAAGTGTGTGTAACTATTATTATTACACCTGCACGCTATGTCAATAGCAGGCTAGGCAGAAAGCATTCCAAGTAACTCTATCCTTACAATCTTGGTGTCTTTCTTCTATATTCGGCTCTAAACAAGGAACATAAATTTTATTTGGGTTGTACCGTGGTATATCTGTTTGGATTAAGACCTTAAATAGAGATTCAGTATTTTCAGAAATTGTTATATATTGATTTGTGATTTAAAATAAATTTCATTATTATAATATCGCACAAATTTTTGTACGACAAAGCTACGGTAAACTTTGGTTGGAATGGAAAAAATATTTGTGCGCTCCGAAGTAAATTTCGACTCGCCACAGATTTTATCTCCAAACTGCCTATATCTCGGGCGCCGATTCTCCTGAGACGCAGTAGTTAGTCATTGTCAGTGAACTAGACAGTGACATCACGCCTACATTCCCATTGGGATAGACAGAGGCTTAATAACCGTAAAAACTACAACAAAATTTATTTATACAGACATATTGCGAATTCCTGTTACCTTGTACAATTGTTGTTAAAATTATCGTACGTGTAACATTCTATTTCTGATTCTGTTTATGTAAATATATTTTATATATTTACGAAGCTATATAAAAATCATAAATGTAATGTCATTAGTACGTTGAATATATACATAGCGATAGTCATATTGGTGCTATGAGAATTCGATTAAAACGATTAACTTCAGTGAATGATTTTTGATATTCATTGTAGATTATACTAAATGATCGCTGGTAGGTATATCGTATATTCGGCTTAGTTTAAATCGACGTTGCAGGATAAATGAAGATGGATGAACTCGGATTTAATGTACGATTGACCGTTGGAAAACTGGCTCGCATTGGAGGATTTCGGCTGTTAGGGGTTTTTGTATTTTTTCACTGGCTTTTTAAGGTTTAGAGAATTTTACTGCTAAACTGTATGTTACGGATTTCATTCCAGTGCAGTACAAACATCTCTATTATTGTAGGTGATTGAAATTTTATTTGACTTGTAAACATATAATAGTATAAAAATTGTATAATCTGTAATGTGATTGACATAGTATTTTATACCACTAACGCATTAGGCTAGGGACCTGTAATGTTAGTCGTGTATGAAGAAATAAATAAATAAATATATAAATAAATAAATGTGATATACATTTGTTTGTGCGTACAATAAAATTATGTTCATATTTTTATCAGCTATCCAATAGGTAAAACACAGGCATTTAGCATATTAAGAATCAGTCGTGTGTTGAGTTGTATCTGTTAATAAAATTACAATGACATTAAATTCATCTGCAAAATGATTTGGTTTATACGCAAATTTATTTAAGATAAACTAGAACTCTCATCAACCGATGCATAAATAAATTTGACATTCGTTACGTCATTAGTTAAGCGTGGTAAGTGTGTCGTAACAATAAATTTAGCGATGTAATCCGATATTATTTTTCGGCCCACGTAATATCTTATCACCTCGTAAACAAGATGCGAGATAAGCAACCGACGTTGGAAATCGATACCAAATGGTATGTCATTATTTTTCTTGGAAATTTAGTAAGTGTCGAGAGATGATAGAATGGTTTTTGTGTATTGAGACATTATCGCTATGGGAAATATGTTAAATATACTTTTTTATTCATTATGATAATACCTGACTGCCTCGATGGTCGAGGGGTTGCTAGCGCGACTACCGATCGGGAGATCTTGGGTTCAAATCCCGGGTTGAGTACTGCTGGATTTTTCTAATTTAGAATTTCTAGTAGTTACTCGGAGTCTGGATGTGTCCCCGGTGCATGGCAATAGGCTCACCACCCATTCCATTGTGGGACTTAAACGTAACTGGTGAAATGTGGGGGTGTACTATACTCCTCTGCCTACCCCTTCGAGGATTACAGGCGTGATGTTACGTTTTTTTACGTACGACAATACCTAATATAAGACCACAATGGTCTTCCATGGATTTCCAAGGGTATTTAAATCTTACACGGAAGCTGTGGCGATTAAGTCATAGTCTCGTGCACAAATTCAACAGTTAATCGGATATAACTTTAGTCTTTATAGAAACCGAGTGCCGAAGTTAGCCACTATCTTCTACGACATAATGCCGAACATAAGTCATAGTCACCTGCACTCATAGCGTTGTCACTGCCCGTTTTTATTCGAAGCGGCCACTTCCGCTCATGGCCATTTGCAAGCAACCTCTAATAGGACTATGGGAATGGGACTTTTAGTGGGAACGCAGTAAGTAATGGGTGTGAATACAGGTTAGTTGGTTAGTATTAATTAGTAATAGGACTGTTAATAATATTATTCCACTTAGTATATGTGCATAGTACACATCAGCCGACATCAGTCCACTGCTGGACCTATGGCCTATGCCTCTCCCAAGGCGCGCCACTGAGCCCGATCTTCGGCCCTTCTCGTCCAGTTTCTTCCCGCCGCCTGGCGCAGATCGTCGCGCCACCTAGCAGGAGGCCGCCCTACGCTACGTTTGCCTAGATGTGGTCTGCACTCCAGAAGCCGTTTGCTCCAGCGATTATCCGCTCTACGGCAAATGTGGCCAGCCCATTGCCACTTCAGCTTGCTAGCCCTTAGAGCTATGTCTGTGACCCTGGTCCTCATCCGAATTACTTCGTTCCGGACCTTATCTCTGAGGGTCACACCAAGCATGGCTCTTTCCATGGCACGCTGAGCGACTTTAAACTTATGGACCAGCCCCACGGTCAGTGTCCACGTCTCGGCCCCGTAGGTCATAACGGGTAGGACGCACTGATCAAAAACCTTGGTCTTCAGGCTTTGCGGTAAAGGCGACGAGAAGATATGACGAAGCTTACCGAATGCTGCCCTGAATGGTAATTGAATAGTTCAAAAATATTTTACTGCTTAACAATTTTCTTTTTTGGCACACGATTATCATAAATTGAGATATTAAAAATACAACAACAGTTATTTTTCGTGGTCGGTTGAAAGGGTATTTCTAAAGTAATGAATATTCATGCAAAATTTTATGCGTCTAAAATTCATACTGGATAGCATCGATGTTTTACTCCCATCGCATATCAATTAAAATTCAAATCAGTTTTTCGCGACTTGATCCTATTCGACTATGAATGAATTTTATGAAGCCCGCAAGACCCATTTAGTGTTTATTTCAAACTTTGCTTGAAACAATATGTGTATTAAGCCAATAGTCATCATGATATATAAGATATTTAATAAGATTCTTTTTTAAGGGTTACATGTCTAAAGACAATACTTCGATCTTCGATCGGACTGTATCGTTATTTTTTACTCCTGTCTTAATTAGATTTATTAATTATTATTAGGATTTCATTCATTTTATACTAACTAGGCAAGTTGATCGACAGATTTAATTCTCTAGAATCTATTACAGATGTAGAATTTTGTATGAAGAACCTGGACATACCACCAGAGCTAGAGCGTTACCAATATTAAAATTGTCTAAACGTCCAAATACTTCCAAACGTAATATTCCTCTAAAATGTAAATATTAAGAAGAAATTTGAAGGAATTAAAAAACATCGAAGAAGAAAATAATAATACAAAATACATAATACAATACAAAATACAAATACATAATACACAATAGAATAATACAAAATACAAAATACAAAATAATAATAATACAAAAAGGATAGGATGAAGAAAAAACAAAGAAAGGAACGATCAGAAATACAAATTCCTTAAAAATAACAACAACTACAAATACCTTGCAAAAATAGAAAAAAAAACCAACACACAATCAATTCATGTTTGTGTTCTCGCCCACATTGTTACAATACAGCTGTATTTGCCTGCAGCTTAAATGAGTCCGGAAATAAACTGTGTGTTGGACTGCGCAGCTTACTTCTCGTGCATACGAATCACGTTACTGCACAATGTTGAAATACGTAGCTGTTTTTGTCATTTCCAAGCAAGAGACATTTGTATTTTGATTATGCGCGTTAAGACATTGGTTATTCGCTCCTGTCTCGACCAATTTAAGTGATTTCAATTTTTTTCCATTTACATGCACAAATTAGATTGGAACCATTGTTTGTTATCATTCATATTCAAAAGTCGTACTTACACGTAAGCTACGAGCAAAAATTATTTTTGTACCTTAATACGGAAATGAAAACTGTATGTGGCGCAAAGTCACATTTTCAATTTGTATTGCATGAAAATCACATTATGAGGTATATTCGAATGCATTGAAAGCATAAGGATGAAATGTTCTGATAAATCTTTTATGTATTTAGGTTTGATGTAGCTTCGCTACGGGCTTTGAACAGCGTCTTAATTTTCCTTGCTACACAGAGATTGAAATCTTTATAGATCTGCTTCTGTGCAAACTGATGTAACCATGGGACAATGAAACGAATTCACGCATATACTCGTATGTATGTTTTGTAACTCGTATATCTTAGATAACTTTAAGGACAGCGAATTGTTAACTGTAGGACGATTTACAATTTATATCCTACGAAAACATTTATTTTTACCAGTTTCTATTATTTCTTGTTCAATATTATACTTTATATAAACGCTATTTGCTATAACAAAAGTTCGCTTTCTGAACTAGGGGATAATACAATGAATTTAAATTGAAAGTTATTATTGAAGCTGAAAAGTTCGCCCACTCTATCGTATCTCGTATCATCTACTTATCACCTACACTCTCTCCAACAAAAAGTGTTGCCGCCTCGCAGCGAGAATAGATCCACTAACTATGTATTACTGATTCTTGAATGAACGAATACGAGAAAATTCAGACACCATTGTATATAATATGCTTTCATATTTTTAATAACCACGTTTATATCAATACAAAAGAGTTAGGGCGCATTTTTCGTATAGGTACGTAAAGCAGTCGCGGATACCTAAAGCTGGTGCAAACACAATTCAGTGTTTTGTCAGCTTTTACAAAACGCTGAATTATTTTCGCAATCTCACACGCCCATTGTTCGGAAACGTTCGCCATAATATGTTGTTTGTATTTTGGTCCGTTCGCATTTCACTTGTTTATTTTTTCATCATCGCTTTTTTCACCGCGTTGGTCGTGTTTCATTCAGTTTCAACAATACAATTTAATTTAGTAAAATTTGATTGTTCAATTGGTTACGTATTCAGTTGTTGAATACGCGGAAACCGCAAGCACGGGTCGATGACAATACGAGATAACTTTCCAATTAAATTTGCAATGGAGTTTCGGTGATATTCGTAATATACACGAAACTCACACGGGTCTGTTGGCTCAGCCAAGCGATTAGCCATGTTTTAATGAAGCTTGGTTTACTGCAGGTGTCAGTAGCCGAAGCTTAATATTACTGTGAAGTGAATATTACTGATCACCCGGCTCAGTACTTAACTAATTTACCGAAGTATATAAAATAACTAGAAGGATAACGAAAAACTTTAGCATCTGTTACCTAACGATAGAAACGTAGGCAGATTAAATCTGATGAGTTAAGCTAAGGATTTATTCACGTTTAATATCGTGTCATGAACACTGAAGCATGGATTACGTTCGGAATCCAGTTTGGAACCAAGTAAACCATTTATAGTCGGCAGTTATAAATATCAAGTATTTTGTTTACGAACAACTTATATAGCTTATAAGATTTTACTACTGTTTTTTGGCGAGAATAGGGAACCGATAAAACGATCCAAAACAAACAAATCCGATCGTCTATTTACTAGTAGATTCCAAGTTATTACCCTATTCAGTGATATCCACTGAACTAATTCCGCCAGTTGCATTGTTATTGACTGTCATTTACGTCCAGTTAACAGTTCATCGTACTTTATGGATGCAATATCCAGACATTCAATTTGTAAACGCATGCCCTTAATCTGAGCAACGTAATTATAGAAACATTTATTACTTTTTTAAGTAATTTGAAACAACAACAAGTAAAATTGAATAACTGTTGAATAATTCAATAATTGTATAGCAGTTGATGATTATTGTAAATTTGCAAACAATTACAATAGAGATGAGCGTGAAACAACGAATAACAAGTATTCTGTTACGCGTTGCTCTTGAACAGGTGCGACGCGGCATAAAAACGAAACACACAATTAAAACACTTTTAATTGGACTAATAGTATCCGCGCGAACAACTTTAGTGACGTTCCGAATAATTTGCTCGTTATCTTGAATGTACCGCATTTATAAACAGTTGGCGTCGATCCAATTTGCAGTATGCACAATTTGTAAAGTGTACAAGAGGCCGCCGACAACACCAATACGTGACTACGTGAAGACGCTGTAACTATCAGCGCTTAAACTTAGCGAACGCCGGGACTAAATTATTTCTGTAAAACATTTGCGCCAATTTCCAATCCATAATGCCATTCGGCTAGTAAATTAATTTATTCCAAAAAGTTCGAGAAATAAATGAATTGATTCGAGAAATACGTCAATTTATAGAAATAAATTAATTTATTCGAGAAATACGTCAATTTATAGAAATAAATTAATTTATTTCACAAATTAATCAATTTATTCCACAAAGAAATCAATTTATTTATAATATTAAATCAATTTACTCTACAAATGAATTGAATAATTTGATAAATATATAAATTATATGACCAATGAATCAATTTATTCGACAAATAAATTAGATTCGGGTCTCAAACAGAAAATCGTACGAAAACAGTGATCACAATTAGAACCTGTCATTTCTGAAACTGCGACAAAGGGAATCGGTGCACTTTGCAAGCGCTGTAAGAATGACAAAGTATGCAATTAGAGCTGCGCAAATCCTGCTATTCGTTAGGTGTTAAAAAATTCCTGCACATTTTCGCATCTACACACGAATTCGTGTTAGCGTCTCTTTTTTTTTGGTTCAGAATATATTATTTCTTTATCCATAATCCAGCTAAAATACGCTCTTTTATTCAGGTTTTTCGTCTGAATTTTAAAGAGTGCTCACTTTACTAAACTTCGGCCATGTCTACATTATCTAAAAAATATCCACTGTAATGTTAAAAAACCGGAACGAATGAACTAAAACCTATATACAAATAAGCCATTACAGTTTATTTGTACTAAATTTTTTATCAAAAATGATATTTTATCTCTTGCCTGCAGCATACTTTGATATTTAAATGTTAGTCAAATAGTAAAAAAGTAATCGCGATAAACTTCTAAGTGCAGTAGGAATGATGTTGGCTGGATTCCCAACTAGATAGATACTTAATTGAATTCTAAATGAGGAAATGTTTTCATAGGTGCCCGCTTTTCATATATGTTCCTTTTATAAGAGTTTAAAATAAAATGAAACTACATTCATCTACTACGAAATGTACATTAGTGATATTATAAAGGAAAACTTTTTACAATTCTTACAATTGTAATAGAATAGTTATTACGTACGTAGTTCGACAGATTTTTAATGGTCCATGCAGCTCATAATCACGTGGATATCAAAAAGGCCAACTCTGTAGAGAAAGATTTAACAGAAGTATATTAAAAATCCTATAAGTAGGTCCTAATATTTACTTATTAGATATTAATACTATACCATCCCGCCAGATCCCTAGCAGAGTAGGCAAAAGAACCTAACGCCAAATATGTATCTAGCCTTACAATATTCATTCATTCATTACAGGTTCGCGAATGGTTCTTTATAACGGTTTTAATACGATGTCCTATAAATTACAATAAAATTTTGTCAGTGTAAGTAATCTAGTTTGCTTTTGAAAGTCACAATTCACAATAAACTTTAAAATATAATATAATTTAGATTCCAAGATTTGCTTTTCACTGCATCGCATTTGATATGCGTATTGCGTGCTGAACGTATAGGTACAGCTGGCTAAGTCGGGTTCCTATCTTGATCAAATTGGTTACGAAAACCCTATTACTTTGATGTGGTTAGCTACGTGTCCTATTTTAGTCCACTCTGCGGTTATCACCAACGAAGAAATATAAGCATAAAGTACGTAGTACGATAACAATATTTATAGAAGAAAATTATTAAAACGAAAGACTTATTATTATGTGGAATTAACTTTCATATTACCCAAAAACTTCGTGTGTATACACTCTTGTTTGACTCTTGTCGTGTCATGTACTGTGATATACGGTGAATGAAGACTTAAGACGTATTTTAAACAAATAAAGAGAAACGAAATTGTGGTACTGATTTGTAACAAATCAGCGTAAAGCCGAATGGACTCGCTGTTTGAACGGCTAGTCGATCCAGTGCCGCTCTGAAACGCCTACATTCCGTATTCATCGCCACAGCCATTGATTTAAAGCGCGGATTACGTTCTCAAAAGTCCCACGCTCCACTAGGCTGCGCTCTATTATGTACGTAAATTACGTCTTTTCGAAACGCAAATCCACTAATTTTCAGCTGGATACGTACAGTTGATAACAGATGTATGCATTTTATTTACCAACATGTCTTAAACAAGCTCGAAACAATATTTCATGATCACATTTTCATTTATCTCTTACTAGCTGTCCGCGCAAACGTTGCTTTGCTAAATGAATGATTTTGTCGTTGTCGCAATGTTTTTTATTGCTGCTCCTCTTCTATTCATCTTAGCGTGATGTTATATAGCCTATAGCCTTCCTCGATAAATGAGCTATGTAACACTGAAAGAATGTTTCAAATCGGACCAATATTTTCTGAGATAAGCGCGTTCAAACAATCATACAAACTCTTCAGCTTTAGATTAATATTACACACAGTTAGTGACTGACACA
Organism: Myscelus amystis hages; assembly: GCA_018244895.1. Lineage (NCBI taxonomy): Eukaryota > Metazoa > Arthropoda > Insecta > Lepidoptera > Hesperiidae > Myscelus > Myscelus amystis. The sequence continues at coordinate 2,183 of DWQT01003525.1, read as the reverse complement.
AACAGTAAATTACACGTTTGTTAAATAGTATTTTACAAAGGATTTACTCTAAAGTCAAAAGGTGTTTGTGGTTGAATTGTATTCAATTTAAAATTCGAGCGAAATAGTGTCGATTATGGAGCGGATGTACCTATTCAATATTGCCATAAATTGCTTACGTGCCCGCGTTGCCACTGGACACCTATTGACTGACCCGACGGCGGTACGTATCCGGTTCAAAACCTGCTATGTACCTCCAAGTTCTCTTCAAACTTCAAACTATGTACGTCTACGTTATGATCCTAGCTCCCCTGATGAACTGCGTCGAACCTTTGATGTAAGTTAGACAATATAAACAGTAATTGAACAATGTATTTACCGTTTAATAACAAACTTACAGCAATTGCTTAAAATTTACCCGATATACAGGATACACAATATTTAAAGGGTATACATTTGTAACATATTCTTCATATCTACATGTAATAATAGCTGATAATTATTTATAAACATTTATTTCAATGTATCATAAAATGATGTAATAATCACAGATTTCGTTTAAAACAAAACCGAAGAATGTTCATTTTTGCGTGCCATTTCACTTCTGTTGATTGAAAGCTGCAGTTTTGGCCATATCTTTTTTACTAGGTACATCTGGAAACTGCATCAAAGCGGATCGCAAGTCAGATAGGTGGCATAAAATAAGCAATAAGTGGCACAGTACGACTTTATATCGTTACATGAGTATCTTCCTGGCAATTCTTCATGTTATGTTATTATACCGTCAACATGCAGTTTTCCATTAGTTGATAACAATAGTATAACGTTAAAAAAAGAAACAAAAACACAGAGATGATTAATACGAGTAAGTAAATAAATGTAGGTATTTTAGTGGTGAAAAATCCTATAGTTTAGTCACTTTTATATATACCTGTAGTTCCAATATCACAGCACAAAAGAAATATTCATGATAGTTAATACAAATATATTTCCTAGTTGGGAACTGAACGCGAAAATCCCTGCTCAACATTCATGGTCACCAACCGCTATATCAACGAGAGCATTGGATCAATCTACAATATCTAAAAATTACCACACATATTCTACATTATGCAGGAGTGTGCAGGACGTACGAAGCGCGCAGCTGGTATACAGTCGCAGTATGGTGGGTACGTGCTTAATTTACTACTCCACCGCTATTGATTGATCTGATCGTACTATGATTCCAATCGCACACTTTCCACGCTTTATGATACAACGCTTTTTCATATATTGCTACAAAATCTTGCAATCACATAAAACTATATACTAGAGTACCAATGTACATCGATGTACGTTATGTACATGTTTGAATCACAAACGACACTTTGATTTTTTATTAGCAAAACATTAATTAAACATAAAAATACTCATCCATCCGGTTAAGTGCTAAGAGTGCAATAAATTGCGAGTAACGCATTCAATAGTGTTGCGATATATGTACCTGCAACGTCGGTATAAATAGGTGAAACTTTGTATCCATATGTTTATATTTGAATTACGTACCACGTACTGCAGTCAACGAAAACAACCTTTTATAAATGTAAAAAACTGGTTGTTATTCGCGACTTTGTTATTTTTAGTGTTGTTGATCGTTGCATTATCTATAAATATTTTATTTAACACGTGTTTTAAAAGATATTGTTGACGTTGCATAGCCTCCTATAATAAATGCTCGCTCTATTACCCCTGATGCGGATAGCGGATGCTTGTTATGCAGCCGAGCCTCATAATGCCTAGGCCTAGTTTTTTAAACATGGCCGTTTTGAAAAGAACGAATGGAAGTTGAAAACGATTCGAACCCGGGTCACGAGCCGGATGTACATTAAAGTGTAGGACTTCTAACACTAGGTCGTGTGGTTTCCAATATGCCATATAGCGCCGGAAGCACTGCACTTGGTTCCGAACGATATTCACTATTAGTCTTCGGATATTATGTATGTTTGGAGTCTAAGCAATATCGATGACGTTCAATATTTACTGTCTGACATTATATGTATGTTATATCTTGAATAGTAATCTTGCTATTCAAGATATAGTATCAAGATTAGTATCTATTAAGGATCTATTTCAAACGAACGACTTCTCAGGTGGTAGAACCCTCTGTGGTTCGACTCCGGCGGCACCACCGTCACACCTATTTCTGCCTTATAACAGCAGTGTTA
>DWQT01003524.1:0-12400 GCA_018244895.1 Myscelus amystis hages | reverse complement strand
AAAATGAATGTTTGTCTGTATGTCCTTTATAGAATCGTAAACTATGCATTTGATCATGTGATGATCTTTAGCAAAGTGGTTGTGCACGAGCCCGGGAAGGTCCGCGGGGGGGGATGGCGCCACTGTTCTTCCTTCAAATTTATTTTAGCTTATGGCGTAGCAACGCGCGCAGCGTACAGCTAGTATTATATAATTAATAATAATAATAATAGCATACTTTATTGCACACTAAATTTTACAAACCAAACAAATTGAAATAGACGTACGCAAGGTGGTATGCAATAGGCGGTCTTATCGCACAGATTGCGATTTCTTCCAGACAACCTATTTACACAAGCAAACAATTAGAGAAAGAAAGTTAATCAATGTAGTCCACTTTTATCATACTGGGATGTTGACAAATCACTCTCAGTGTTTTCTCATAGTGGTTAAATTCTTACATAGGAGACGGGCGCCAACCTATTTCCATATTGTGATAATATGTTTAACTTTCGTCTTGTCACGTTGCCAGTGATGAATAGATTTAAACAAATTTATTCTAACAAATATCATTTATTCATCGTAATGGTTCATTTTTTGTGAGGGAAATCATTTAGGCCAGTCTCATCGCATATGTATGGGGAGGCATGTGACTTATCAAGAAGGACCGATTGATCGGCAAAGTATTGAACTGTTTCCAAGTTTTGTTCTTGGCAGTAATAAATGATGTTTGTAAGTGTATGTGCCGCGCACATTAATAAGCATTTTTGTTTAATGAGAACAAAATACATTTATATATTATGCCTTTTTTCGTAATTATTCTATTAGAACGTACAACAAAAGGCATAATATGTAGGTATATACATTTTGTTTATGTACGGTCATTTTGTGTGAACTTGCATTAATATATTAAGTCGATTGATTTTAAAAGCGTAACTGCATTTGCAAAACGAAAATACTACAACTCCAAATTAAATTTACATGAAGAATGTCTACATGAGAATATTCAGTGCAATGTTCTTCCTTCCTGTACAATGCTTTCATTTCATTCTCGCGAGTACAATATTGTCTTTACACAAGACACATCAATTTGTTTGTGACGTTCGGCGTAACTTGTTTTGGTATTTCATTTTGGTTCGCGGCGTAAGTGCTTTGAAGTCACCGGTAATCTCCTACGTATTACGGAAATGGCAAATATTGAGGGAGGAACGAATTTTTCGTAGTTTAACTCGACGTTTGAGAGGGGTGCAAATTTGCGAAAGAATATTTTAAAATACTCACCGACATTGACTCAGAGAAATCAATGAAGTTTAACCTAAACTTAAATTAATATAACTACAATGTATACAGTCAGCATCATTGTTATGTATTAAGTATAGGTATCATTATTATCATTATTACATCATATTATTATTCATTCTTTTTTTTATTGATTAATTTTACTACACTGGACAATTTACAGAAACAAAACATATTAAATTACGTATATACAGAGATTTTTGGGTTCGACTGCTTCCAAATTAGGTACCTACAATCTCTCTGGTATTTTTTCACAAATTCGCACTGGAGCAGAGTTGTATTACAGTTGTTATTTGAGGAAATGAAATAAGTATTTCAACTTTTTTAAACATCGATTAAAGTCAGACTGATAAAAGCCAAACCTTACACATTGAACAGCGATACATCAAAAAAGGAATTTTATAAGTAATGAAAAATAAGCAAAGTTTATTGGTATTGTTAATTGTTTTATTATAATGATGACATTGTCTTCATATGATTGCATGATATCACTATTAGACTGACTTGATCGTTTATAATTAGGTCCACGGCATACTGTCTATATAGGTTCCCATTACTGACAAATCATATTTAATTACATTAATAAATTCTGCAATAACCTTATTGATTCATACATAGATATCAGCTAATAAGAAGATATAAATGTTCTACTACTTACTAAATCTTGATCGACGAAACAGTCTTGTATTACGTGTGGTGTCGTGAGTACAGCTATGTCTAGGTAGACGATTTCTGTCAGGAGTGTGCGATTACGATATAATTTGCATGTTACAAGCTCCGGGAATATGAGGAGCACCTCCACGTGATCATGTGACGATCGTCAACAATACAGTCAAGGTTGACATATTTATTTTTTTGTTTATACCAGCTTTTTTCCGCCACTTCGCGTGCGCTGAATTCGGAGTAAAACAATTCCTCTTTCCCTATAACGCGAAAATTTCCTGCTATCTTTGGAATATCTAAATTCATTTTTTTTTATTGCCATTAAGAAATTCTGAATTGTAACGCGTGCGAAGCCGCGGAAAATAGCTAGTTATACACGTAAACCTTCTTGAATTACTATTTATTAAAAAAAATTGCACCAAAATCCGTTGCGTAGTTTGAAAGATCTACGCATACATAGGGACAGAAACCGAAAGCGACTTTGTTTTATACTGTGCAAAGATACGAAGGTGTTCCTGCCAATGAATATTGTGTTTTTTCTGGGACCAGACAGAAAATATTACTTTTTATAAAACATTTCAAATTTCTCAACTCACCTAACAACATTAATCTCCACATCGCGTATCCTGTTTACGGTCACAACACTCGCTAGATCAAATAGTTCTAGATCATTCACACTGATACTAACAGTTTATTTGGGGAAAAAATCAAATGAAATCACCAATAACAATGATGATGATTGTTAAAATCATACATTTTGAGTTCACGGCGACAGTTAATCAAATGGTGAATATTTCAAATGCGCGCGGTATAAGCCCGCCCTACCATTCAGACATATCTAGGACTGTGCGTTTGATTGCTATTCTATTAAAATTTTACCACACACCACATTCGGTTACGCTAATGATCTCTTATAAAAAGCAATTACTTATTAGTACCACTTATTATATATATGTGTATGTTTGCAACTCAGTGAATTGCAAAGAGTGGAAGGGTATTGTAATGGCAGTAACCCTTGCTAAGGAGAGTGGCTAACAATGAAAATCTTTTATAGTGTTTGGAGGAATACAAACTTTGAAATTAATTTTTTCGACCAGTACCTAGATAGGTACGTAATTTTTTTTTTAAATTTAGGTACATAAAGATCAACGTTCAGTACTTAAAAAGCCTTTAACTATGTATTTTGTTTTCTTTGTGTGAACTTAACCAATTACTTCATATTTAATTTAAGCATGTGGCCGTATTGAGTAATTTAGAAGTGTTACTAAATACGCGTAATATGAAAAGTACCAATGAGGGATAATTATTATTAAAGGTAGAAACTGTCAGCGATCGTGTAAATGGGGGTAAATGCGGCGCGCCAACATGATTGTCATGTGAATGGCGGATAAAAACGGGCCGTGTGCCAATATTGCTCTTACACTAATGCAATTGTGGTGGTACGTACCGACGATGCATTCAGTATTCACCATGAGATCGTATAATACCTTCAAATCTTTGAAATATTAACTCTTCTTTATCTTTACATAGTATAAAACAAAGTCGCTTTCGCTTCCTATCCCTATGTATGCGTAGATCTTGAAAACTACGCAATGGATTTTGATGCGGTTTTAAGTAGATAGAGTAATTCAAGAGGAAGGTTTGTATGTATAATAATGCCCATTATATACTAGAGAAATACTGCTATTTTTGAGATTTCTAATGTGATGTCGTAAATAATAAATTACGCACGCAAAGCAGCGGGCAGAAGCTAGTACATAACTGAGTAAGTAACAATTTAGGCGTTGATTGGTGCGATTCGGTTGTAGGTTCATTTTTAATGTGTGAAAATCATCAAGGGGTGTTTGTTCTGTATCTAGGTTTACAATTCTCTGTATAAGGAAGTTTTTATATATGTGATTTGTGAGCTATCTGGTTACCGAGTGTGAATACGTACTAAGTTATAATTCTTGTTATACTCGTAGTGCGATACCTTATAGTAAATAACACAGCTTTGATGCCAATAGATGGATTCCGAAAAAGAAGGCTTCAAGCTTCTCTTACTGTTTAATAACACAGCCAAATACCCTGATTTTGCAATTGCAAGTTATAATAAAATAAAACTATTTTCCGACAGTACATATCTCGTAAAGCAGCTTGTTAGTATGAAAATGTTATTACATGTTAAATGATACTGTACATTTTCAAAGCTAGTCTTTTGTAATCATTGTTTGAGCAACGATAAAAAGTTTTTGACAGTTACATAGGAACTTATTGTTACATTTTCCCACGTTCGTTATTTCAGTTGTCGTTTGGCGTCGTTGCGCGTGTCTTGGTGAATGAACCATTATCATATTTCATCTTTTCATTCATTTATTAGTTTCATGTGGCCCGTCGCCGATTATTAAAAAAAGAAAAATTAATAAAATAAATGTTGAAAGCATTAAATTGTTACTCTATGTTACATTGTATTTAAAAGTGGATCGATAATCAAAACTTATTCAATCACTCATTTCTCGTTTGCTATGAAATTCAAAATTCAACTTTACGAGTATCTCTGCCTGTTTACGTTTTTATGTTGACGTCACGTTTGATGTGATGTATCTGGCGATTGTAAGTTAATTGTTCCAATAATATCTGGATTGAGGAAACTTAATTTTCGCTATGCACAAATTCACATAATCACTTTTTGTACCAATTTCACAGCTGCTTAATAAACTAATGAATTTCTTACGAATGGGAAAACGTAATTTTTTACAACATCATACATAAGAATATAAGTATATTAGTATGAAGTAATTAGAATGATATAAGATGAGAACATAAAGTAACATTTAGGACAAGTAAAAATTAAGGCTTAATACATTATTATGAAATATTCAACCGAGTTACAAACTTAGTTTTCAACGAAAATCCGAACAGAAAAGCGATAAAAACGTGCACATCCCACCGTGCACGCTCAAGCAGCAAAATTTTAATCCGTAAAGTGTATTTGCGTGCAAACGGCAAACTGGAGTCAGCGTAAGCCGCCATTTTAAAAGGCTTCACGTCAAATCAAGAGCTACTACGGCAATAGACTTTGTTTACTTATTTGACGTGATTGGCAGGTTTACAAATACAATCTCCTTCGTTAAACAACCGAACTCACGTAATTATAACAATAGATATATTAGCAAGCATCTACCTTGTTTAATTGTTGCTTTGATTTGTTAACTTTCTTATGTTGTCTTGAACATTCTGGACAAGGCTAAATCATAGATCATAGGTTTCCCCACTTTACTTTCCGTCATTTAATCACATGTAACTTAGAAAAAAGCTTGTCAATAATTTTACTGCCAGTGATATTTAAAAACTAACAAGTTATTAAATGAATCGTCGTGCAACTGTTCAGACTCCCTAAGAAAAAATAGGACTTAAAAGAGCTAACTGCCGACTGTCAATGAATGAATAGGCAAGGAGTAACACTAAAATAAAGGCGCTTATAAAATAAGCTGTTCGAATGTTGGCATTATTTAAAAAAAAGGGAAAAGAGGTCGCAAACAATTCCAGGTAGAGTTTTTAAAAGTTAAAAACTTTAAGTTTACGCAACTGTGCAAAAGCTCGTTCGAGCGTTAAACTGTAACCGTTGGATCAAAGGAGAAACTTTACCGAGACTTTCTATTAAAGGAAAAGCAGCAACGCATTTTTTTAAAGTTCATATTTTTTACGTTCACGATACTTTAATATCGATTACCTAATTGTATTACAATTTCAATATAGTCTTTAATGTACAATATTGGTACTGAGAAAATCTTTATCTCTGGCCGTATCTCTTTTGAAGTCGCGCTATTGACGGGTCGCTCGCGTAACTGAAGGATTAGAGCATATACCACACTGCATCAGCGTGGACCAGCGAAGATACAGATTAGTGTCCAACTTGACGTTCGGATGTTTTGACACCGTTTTTAAGCCCTTTATTCGGACTTTCACAAACTTTATGTACGAAGGGTATTTAATGTTACCAGTAGACTATCAGTGCTGCCAAGTTACATCATTAATTTAGCGTGTTAGATTTAGTGTTTACTGTATATAAATTGATATATTATTCGCACAAAATACATACAAGATAGAGGAAAAATATTTGTGTATATTTGTATGCTGAGAAAATGCAAAACAAAATTCGTTTTCTTCAAATATTTAGGTATTTACGAGTACATTATTTACGACAAAGGAGCGACTTTTAATTAGCGGCGATGGATGTTCGTACGAATAAGGGACCTCGATCGGATGTACCTATGTATATTATTATTCTGATTCACTTTGGTATTTCATTCAAACTGATAGAACTACAGATATTTGTTTTTTATAGCAGTAATAACATTTTCTAATAGCTTGTATATTGCATTGCACAGTATATTAAGTAGGAGACAGATTGTATTGAGAACATTAATTTGATTTTATAATAGGTATCTCGCAAGTTTTCGCGTTTTGTTATTCCGTGGGTTGTGATCGGTAAAGAATGGGCGGAAGTCGCTGGAATCAGAAAACTTAGAACTAGTTGACGATCATGTTGAGTCTTACATACTTGCTATTTACTGTCTAGGAGTATTAATAAGATAAAAAGGCCGAAAGAATTATATAATATCTATATTATGTATATTGATATAAATACGGGCGTAAATGAGAAAGTTATTTGCCTTTATTTTAAATATTACATTTTGTCTACAATCGTGCACCATTCAACGTCCATGACACATTGAAAATTGAGTTTTGTGTACAACTTAGCCGCATTCTCATTCCCTGCAACACAAAATGCCACTACCGGCTTGCCATCTTTGCGAAGTACATCTGATATTAATTTTAAAACCAGTCCCCCGTAACCTTTTCTCCTCTCCTCTTGTAAAGTGTACAAATGTGTCAGAGCTCCCATTTCTTTGATAAGAACCCAAGATATTAACTTTCCCTCTCTGAATAATCCGTATCCCAGTTTTGCTTTTATTAGCAGTTCAAAGTAAAAATCTGAACCTGGATACCTATGTGGCCAGGTGGAGTCTAGTAAATTTACGTATTCCAAAGATAGTAATTCGAAAGAATATTGCGGTGGCAATCTGAAATAAAAAACGTAACATTTTTGTTTTTATTTATCAAATATTATGTAACGAGTAGGTAAAAAATGTAGTTGAGAATATTACGGTAATTGTGGAGGGCTTTCGGCTGAATCATTTTCCAGACTCCATAATTATCAGCAAGCATTTTTTGTAATACTAAATATATGTTTGTAATGGATGACAGTACGTAGGTACCTACTGAACGTTTGATATTATTTACTTACGTGATATTAAATAATGTGGACGCTTTATCTAAAACATATGCTGTTGTTGTACTTATTCCCTTAATAATCAGTCCCTTATCTTGTACGACTCGTTTTATGCAATTTATGACATTTTTAGGTGCAAAAGGAATTTCTAGCTCCCTGTACCAGTCGATAACTGTAGTCGCTTTTAATGCATCTTCTAGTTGACTTGTGTCATCGCTGGGGCATTGAACTATCACTTCATAGAACGTTTTCTGTAACAACATAAATATCTTTACAATACAACTTGCGAGTAATAAATAACTGTAATGTATTGTATATAATTACATAAGTAGGTATATCACTTTTGTGGTTATTGTAAAGCAGTGTTGGTTAATTATTACGAGTTTCCGGGATGCAGATCTTTGCGAGGCGCTTGTTGACTGCGAAGTATTTGAGTTGAAAGTAGGTATCTGATGCTTTAGATAAGGAATGACAACAATTTATTGTATGCTAGCTTTTGACCGCGTCTTCGCGTGCATTAAAGTGGAAGTAAAACAAAAACTTTCCCTATACCGTTAAAATTTTCTGCTATCTTTGGAATAACTAAATTCATTTACTACAGTTTTGCTTATTGACTCCGATAAACGCGTCCTATCGCTGCTAAATTTACTTTAATTTTATTTACATGTATAGATATGTTAGGTTAAGTTTTTTATTAAAAATAAATGAAGTATTAACGTATACTTAGTGAACGTCACGTATTGTTATGACAAACATTTAATGACAAATAATAAACCAACGATCAAACCTTTTGGTTGATAGCCACAATACCGTTGGCAACATTTCCGAAAGGACAATACACCTTGAAGCCGTAGTCGAGGCCGCACCCCAGTATATATTTTTCAGTGTCGAGCACCGTATAACCGGAGATACTTCTCGGCCAATCAGCTTCGAATGCCCGTTGTAAATCAGACCATTTCTCTACTGAAAAAAACTGTAAAGGATCTTCGCACATCGTTGTTTAGTTTGATATGGAAAATCGTTTATGCAAACGTCCTCGTCGATTGCCCGCGCAATCCAAACTAAAGCTGAATCATCTGTGTACAAATACAAATAACTAGCAGCACCGGTCCAGTAGCAGAAGGGCTTAAGAGCAGTCAACTTTTACTATGCAGCACAGTGCAAAAATTCCCCGCTACGAATCGGCATTCATTGTAGGTATTTCTGGTGAGCAGTTTTTGGTCAGTTAGTTTTCCTTGACAAGACTCAATATATTGTCCTACCATGCTACCTATTTAGATATTGTTGAGGTAGATTGTTGTTTTGTGTATACCTAAACAGATCATGTTAGGGATGATATGAACGAGGTTTACCTATATTTATGTGGAATAAAAAATAAGTTATCGTAACAATACACATTTGTATATTTCGTTGTAATTATTATGTAAGAGAGATCATCCATACACTCACATCATTTATCAGAGAAATCTGGTGATATTTGAACAGTCAAAACCCATGACGGGTTTGTGAGTTGTGTGGTGAACTATATGTTGTCAATTTATTAATTTTTAAAACTTAGAAATTATTTTTAACATTAAGAGTCTAGTAAAACACTGTAAAATTGTTGCTCTTAACAAGTATAAGTGCTGGCAGGCTTCATAAAGCTTCTTTCTGAAGCCTGCCAACACTAATCTCAGTCAGGACTATTCTATTCGCTTCCGCTAGTTGAATTGAATCATTTGGATAAAAATCATGGATGTTGCGCTTCAGTTTTGTCATTTTTTCTGACAGCTATTATTAAAAAAAAAACAAAAAAAATCAATTATTGTCACGCAATGATAACAATAAGTTGCTAGATCAGTTTACCTTTAAACTTGTAGGAGGATTAATTTTATTTACCTTATACTTAATTCTTGTGCGAGGTGTAGCTGTTGGTGTAAACACGTCTGACGAATTCGGGCCATAACGAAAACACACACGACACAACATTTCCGAATTCAGTGCGACTCACTCCAACCCCCACAATTTATATTTTGTCTGTTTTCAGTTACAAAACTGGCTAGTTATCCAAGTATATTAACTGACTTGGTAGCCGGACAACAGAAAAGCTATTTATATGAATTTATTAATGTTTAATTTACAATTGAGCACATAATAAGTACTCATGTTTATCACACAAATTGGACCTCGGTAATTGGTTGATTCTGATCTGATTGCTCATATTTTACAATCTTTAATTCAAATTTTAGACCTCATTATATAATTAATATTCATAAGTAATTTTGTCACTGATTTTATGAGATCTGAATATATATTATTTGAACAAAAACACATATTTTTTATTTATCTCCTTTAATAAAAGTCCATCGATCACATCCTATCACATCAAAGCCTAATTTTTCAAACATTTTTTGAGCTCTTTCATTATCTTCTACGGTATAAGCTAGAACAGTTCTTCCATTTTGCCTGAGATCATTTGTTGCATACTTCGTAATAAACTCGGCATAGCCAAGTCTCCTGTATGGTTCCAGAGTGTACAGGTGAGTCAAAGATCCATGCGGGCTAACAGTTATCCAGGCCATTGGTGTATCATCCTTGGTTGAATAAAGAACATATGTCATTTCGTTTTTCATTAGTACTTCGAAGAATTGATGGGTAGTCTCGCCATGGTAACTCCATGATTTGTCAACTAAAGAAATATGCTGAGGTTTTAGTGGAGCCACATAAGTATTGGGTGGGTAGGTACTGAAAAATAAAATAGAAAACATCTATGATAGAAATGAAAAATATGAATTAACTTGCAAAATTTTACTGTATTTCGATCTATTACTTGCTATGTAAACAATAGAAAACCCCTTGAGACACCTAATGCTAATAAATCTTGTTTATAAAATTCATATTTAATAAGCTGTAAATGATTATGTTAATATATTTCACCTTAAATTATACAGCGGCTTTTTGTTGTCGAGAAGGTGTTTGAAAGCATCTGTATTATCGTAATGGATGTTGAGTTTTAGACGTTCTTGTAATCTTTTAAAACAATCTCTCACTTCAAGACTCGCCGATGGTATACTTATGTCTCTGTTCCAATTAATAATATTAGTGTTTTGTAAGGCTTCTTCAATTTCCCTTATGTCATTGACCGGGTGGACGAGAAGCTGGTAATAATTGAACTGTAAGAAAATGAATGTTAATAAGTTGTTCCCATTAATGGGCCATTAATTAATTAAAGGCAATAAACCACTAAATATTGATATAGCGATATATAGACTCATCACGATATCTCTGGAACAAGAAAACCTAGAAACTTGAAATTTGGTAGGATTATTCCTGTCGGTGAGTAGAGGCTAACTAAGAACAGATTTCACGAAATTCCACCCGTAAAGGGGGGTTGCGGGGGTGTTAATTATAATTTATATGGCATAGCAATGTTTGCCGGGTCAGTTAGTAAATTGTTATGTAATACCTACCGCATCATTGATTGCAATCATTCCATTAGATATGTCACCATTTGGGGAATATATTTTAAAATTAACAGTATCACTCAGTGCAGTATTAGCTATTAGTGTATCAAGCACACAATAAGCCACAGCACCTCTTGGCCATACAGTCTTGTATAAATCTCGGAGATCTGGCCATTGGTTCCTCGGTATCTCCACTAACATGTCCATGCTGGAATTCTCTGAAAATAATATTCGGACGCCTTAAAGATGATTGTAGAGAGCTGAGTGTGTACTTTCACTATTATAACTAGTGATGTATATTTTTAATCATAAATAACACACATAAGTTTCTGAAGTCACATGGAGAAAGTGAAATCCAAAGTACTAGCCTTTCTAACATCTAATACAATCCAATGTTGATATCGGAATCTAAATATTTACTATTAATAATATACAATCAATTATTTATATTTATTTAGTCTGTCTACAATAAATTAAACGAAATCCACAAAAAAACTATGCATTTTACACAGATAAATGTAGTGGTAGTTAAATAAATCGTCTAAGTAACATTATTGGGTAATTAAACACATACACATACCTACAATACTATAGTTATGCACGAGTTCACAAGACTAAGAGCAATAAAATTTGATGCAAAGATATCTTGCGTAGTATTTATCTAGATAACAATAAAGTTTAGCAATCTTGCATTAAGACAATACCAAAACGCTTTGGTATTTAACTATAACTTAATGGTACTATAACTTTTATAGTACCTAACCATTAAAAACTATGCTTTTAGTACCATAGGTTACGCATCGTTTGAAAACTGCTAAACTTTGGAAAGTTCACGAGTTCATGGAGGTTTAGCAGGATAATTTTTTACACCAAAATAGATTAGGCATTAACGGTAAATAGAGCTATAAAGCCAGTGTAATTTTTTCAAATGTTTCTTAGTAAAAATTCTTAACAATTGAAATATTCCAAGTGGAAATATAGTAGAACTTGCTGAAAAATGTAGGAATGAAGAAATCTTTATTTCTTGATGTTAATAAACTTTATATAATACACTGCCATCTGTAGTGACAATATATAGGCATGTTGTGTTCTACGTTTGATAGAGGACTCTTTTTTTTTATTTATAAATTATTAGATGCTAAGATTTTAAGTGTTTTCAGAAATTAATATGTCTGATGTAACAATAAGCTTATAATCTGTGAGATTGATACCCTGAGAATCGCTGACAGCCTATCCGCACGGTTGCGTATCATAATCATATCGCAAGCTAATGTAAAATTAAACTACATTGGGCGCGGCCGTACTTGAATGATTGACCACTAGTGGCTTATTTTTAAAAGCGTCAGAGGCCTTAAAGCCAGTTAAAGGCATCGGACAAAGTGTCGGCCACTAACCTTTATTTCTGCTCATACGCACTGTAGCGTGGTGCAGTGCGCTCCAGGCCTATTGCAGTTGCGAAACAATTTTATGGCCAGCAGTGGACCACAAGAAACAAGCGTGCACACATAATACACGACTTCATATACAATTTGTACTATAGTATGTATTCGTCACTTAACTAGCACCATTGTCAAAGAAAACAATACAACGTTAAAGTCAACTTGTACCTAGTCTATTAAATTTGAAAGGAGCAGAAAATTATTTATTTACATAACTTTTCAGCGAACATTATTAAATATGTATAACATTGAATAATTGCAAAATATCTTGTTATCGTATCTGGTTACTAGTTGATAAAAAC
>DWQT01003523.1:0-12403 GCA_018244895.1 Myscelus amystis hages | reverse complement strand
GTGTAACATAAAAACTGGTACAATATTCAATTTAAAATGCGAAATAAAATTTTTATGACTATCAAAAATAGTTCCATTTTTATTCGTTTGAGTAAAACTGAACTGAAGCTTTTTTACACTATTACTTCTTGGCGGGATGCAGCCAAAAAGCTAGTTTAATACATAAATCGGGGATAACTTCGTTCGGTACCAAATCTACGCTAGATTTTAATACAGATAATCCTTGTTACCGGCGGCACTATAAAGCAATTAACGTTGGCCTATAACTTCTGATTGCAGTTCATTACAGTGTAGGGGATGACCGGATACTAGCAACTATATTAATTAGCGTATTCAAAGTTCAGGTTAGTTCCCGATATGCTTACAGATCGCGTTGGGATTTCCAGTTAATCGGAGTTAAGTTGTAGAGTTACCGACCGCCCGTGAACTGTGGAGCGTTGGTGACGTAGGGGTGATATAGGAAACTATTGTGCCAGTCTTTGTTGTGGAAACAATTGTGATAGTGATCGTTTTGTCGAGTGACGCCAATGAAATAGTCAAACAACATATTCAATTGAAGAAAACGTACTTAGTTACAAATGCAAGAAGTCATACATTATTTTCATATTGTAATTATTTTCATAAAACTAAGATTGTACTGTTCTGAACGCACGAAATGCAAATGATTTCATCGAAGTCCGAGCGCAGAGTCCGCGGCCGCGACGTCAGCCGCGCAGGTATTCGTTGCCGGGTTAATTATTTAAAACTCGTTACTTAATGCAGCTAAAGATGATTGCAGCGCTATACAAATATTGAGCCCGGGCGGGAGCGCCGAGCGTTTCTTTTGTTCAACAGTGATATTGTAAGAAATATCTTAGTTATGTTACAGCTACGAGTATAAAATAAGATTTCAGAAATCAACTGCCTGCCTTTTGGCTTCACCAGTTTGTCACGTTTGTGGAAAGAACCACAAGGTTGAATCCAAACAAATGAACATTTGTATGACCAATTTATTGATCTGTTCTGGATTTAAGTATTTATTTACTTGTCATTATGATATCTATGTCGTTCACAATATATGCAATCTAACTTCGGGGAAAATATTTTTTCTCGTAACTCCATCCTTTAAGGTTCAATAGTGCATTGAAGCTTCATCAAAGGGACTAGATCAGCGAGCCATATACGCATAAGTTGTGTCATGACCATGACGGAAAATCTATGACAAACGTTAAATCGAAATGTAAACTAAAATTTTTATTTACAGTTACTAAATAGCACACCTTAGTACGATTAAAAACTCATTATCTTTGGTCCCATAAGTAATAAGCAATTTTCAGAGCTTAAAGCGGGAATTTTAAATTATTTATGCCATTCTCGGCAATAGGAATAAAATATTCAGAGCAGTGTATCCAAGAGTCCTTTGTAAACGACGACTCTGACATCTAGATTTTGCTTAAGTTCCTTTTGATCTTTTGAAAGGCCACGAAGCTCATTAACGGATTGGATGCCAGACCGTGCACGTGGCGGACTGCTTAGTGCCTGGTGTTTCATATTTAATTTAGTTTTTCGCTAAATTTATTATTAAGGGGAAATCCCATTACCTATACTAAGAGAACTAAATATATAAAATGAAGAAAGAAATAATTTACAATTTCGCCTGTATTTTTCCTTTTATAAATAGATGTTTACGTGTAATTGGCGAGATTGAGATGAGTAATATTTCCCTACTGTTTATAATCCGCAGATTTACATGCTTAAGACAGAATACTCTGTTAGTCTTAATGAAAATGCTTTCGGGTCTACTAGTTTCATCGTACGGGATCATCTATAAGAGGTGGTGTTGTTCAGGCCTCATTATGAATTTCTCCGATCGGACTGAAGTACGCCCCCTAGATCTCCCTCTTTTGGCTCTATTATCCACACTCGGCTTATAAATTTGCTTCGTGATTCAGCCATCTTCCTATTGACATTATCACTCATAGATAAGAGGATTAACCCTACATAACTCCATCTATGTAATAAGATCATCAATTAGAATTATTATAACTGAATTGTATATCGTTTTGTGAAGATCATTTGTCTCTCATGTATTCGAGACCCGCCTGTAAGGTATCGGCTTACGATACAAATGTCATTAACAAGCAATTGTACCCGTTCACACTAATCCCATATTACGCGTAGAGCTATTACTTTGGCGATGTATTCGCTTCTGTCCGCGATAATAGCTGTATTTAGGGAGTTTTTCGTAATTAAATAAGGCCCTCGCATTCACAGCCCGAGTTAGACTTCGCCGCACATCAAAAGATACCTCCCAGAGAAGTTCAAACTATTTGATCTTAGAACACATATGTTAATTCGTCATTCATAATTTTTGGCCTGGAATCGAACCGGCAATCATTCTGGTGGTAAGCTATCGTTATGTTATGTGGACCATCGAGCATTGAGACTCAGCAATATTTGGCTTGGGATAGAAATTATTTACAAATAGATTTCATTATTATAGATTTTGAACAAAATCTTGTAATGTAACACGCCCGTTTAAAGTTGTTCATTTTGTTACGTAACGTCAATTGTCAGCTATCACAATCACTTCCACGCGATGAAATTGAAATCATCCCGGCCGGCCGCAACGCGCTGCGCCTCCCTCCCGAGGCTCTAGAGCGCGCCGAAGGCACTTCCCCGCACGTTGTCGCCGGCATATTGCGCGCCCTCTATCAGCCGCCCGTTTTATCGCCGGAGCCAAAAACTGTAAGTCTGGAGGAGTGTCGCGGACGGCCGCCGCTGCATAAATCTGTGGAATGCGTAGGTAACCCCTATAAATTGGGGGCCGGCTGCGGCCAACTATTGGGACAAGTCATAAGAGGCAATACGAGTTTCGGAATGTCGTGTAACATTCTTTTCTTACGGAAGTCAATAACCGCGTACCGATACAACGGGAGATTTAAAAGAATTTACGTTTATCAACGGAATATTAAATCGCAGTTTCTCAAATGTTGTAACGTTTGTTTTTAAATTTCATGTGAATATTCATACAAATTAAAAATTAACAGCCGCAATTAGCGTGAATTTTTAGTTACGTTAACCCTGAAAATGTAAAAAAAACTTGTGCTCGTATATGCTAATGAGCTGTCGCCAGGATACGAGTATGCACTAGGATCGGTCGGATTTACAAAATATGTGTTCTAAATTTAAATTTACAGTTAATATTATGACTCAGCAATTAAGCATTAACGTTTACCACCTGATGCAGAATATTTATCTTAAATTATACATTATGCCTTAGAAGGCTAGTAGATAAATGTACTTTTGTACACGTGTGAATTTTATACTGGTTATATGGCAACAATTGTTATGTATTTATCTCTAGTGCGTATAACTTGTACCATTGAAGGAAGCTGGTAGATCGGCGCAGAATAACAGATAACGATTGAAAGATTCGTTCATCGTTTGTGTATGTGTGTGTGCGTGTGTGTGTGTGTGCGCGTCGCACGCATGTGTTTGATGGCCGGATGATACACATTCGAACCTCATTACCGTCGGCGCGCCTGGTGAACGAGGCTTTATCTCTCTTCCGACCCACATTCTGATGATGTTCAACTGCATCTAACTTATGAGAATGTACATATATCAAAATTGGGTGACGATGATTTATAAAATAGGTCCTGCTGCTAGTGCTGAGGTATCCTCAAAGTCCGGCTGGTAGTTAATGCTATCAAGAAGCCGCATCTGAGAGATTGCATGCATTCATTTTATTATCCGCACCGAATGTGTCTTCCCCCGCTCTTCAAAGTTGCCAAGTGTTAGTAGCTCTTTGTTAAAATACTGATCAATACAATTTTCCCAATAAAGCTATTGCCATTTCATAATAGAGACAATAATACAATTCCCAAACTGGTGTTCCTTTGATGATTACTCCACGTAAGAACCTTTTTAAAAAAAATATTTTATTTTTTACCTCATTTTCGAGTTTCAAGTTTTCGGTTAACCTTATATTGATTACATCCTATATCTATTTAAAATAGAGATAACAATAAAAGTATCCACTTACAAAGTAGTTTCATCATTTTCAGATAATTAATCAGTTATAAAATTACTGCATATACTGATTTATAATGACCGGTCTCTTGATGTAGCGGGGAAAGGCAGTGACTGCTGTGCCGGAGGTCGGGGGTTGGATTGCCGTTCAGGACAAACATTCATGTGATCAGTACATTTGTTTGTTTTATGTTTGGATGTCATAAGAATATCCATAAAAAAATTGTATGGATTTATACATTTGGAATGAGACAGCCGTGCTTAGAATTATTATTATTAAAATGTAATGATTAAGTTTTATATCATTAATAGAATTGCTTTTTTCACTTCTTCTGTGAGATATGTTTAAATTATTGCGATCGTGTAGTATACCTGTACCTGTAATAAGTTACTAACGTTGTTTCTCGTGATTGCGCTATCAACACAAGGCTCCCCCGGGAGCGGCCGGGAACCTCTCCATTCGTCCCACGTCTCACCTTAAATGTCTAAGAAAATAAAAATAGCTACATCCGTTTATCCCGCGCCTCCCACATACTTGTGTCAATCGCCCTACATCAAGTTGTAACTCAAATCTGACAATAATAACAAACGCCGCATCGCACTAAACTAACCTTTACCCCGCGGCGATAGGCGTCACGTCGGCCGCAAATCGTCGATGATGTTATAAGGGGAGTGATACACCTGCGACCGGCCATTCGTCAAGCAATAAATCGAGTGTCGGATACGGTTGCGCAAAATGAATCGCAATGAAGATCCGTGAAATGATGGCCGGCTTAAAAATCTTTCAGGTTTTGTGCGCGATTTGTTGATTAATTTTCATGGGGAGCCGTGTGTGCTTGATGGATCGCTTTCATTTTGCGGTTGCTAGCGCTTTTTTAAATGGATGACAGTTCACATTCCCACAACTCAGTATTTTAGAAGGTACTACATATAAGAGGCTCATGTTGCTTTTCAGTGGCTGTTACCTACTGTTACATATTCGTGTAAGGGTAACCTTCAAACCGCTGTTAACGTTTGCGACAACGCTTAACAATAATTGTTATGTGCGCGCGCTGGCGGCCGGCGTTCGCTAACTTTATAAATATCGTGTGATCCGACGCCGCGACCGCGCTGCCGCTGCTATGTGTTCTGTTCTTCATAATTATGCTATTCATTCTGTTCGTATGAATTTATAAAATGAATTATCTTTTATAACCAAACATTCGCTCATAAAAATAATCGTCTCATTACGATTGTTTTATAGGAACTTTTAAATGCTTTCAAAAATTATATATTTCAGATTCAAAAGCTTGTGGTTTATTTCCAAATCATCTGCATTTATTAGTTCTAGCCAAATAAAAGCATAAATATGTATATGACAGATAACACGGATATGGTAGATGTCGTTTCCAAACGATAGTTGTTAATTATATTATTATTATTTATTTACTCAATGGCTTAAATACAATGAACTTAATTACAATGAATCTTGATTTTAATAATTTTATTAGGTGACTCCAAATATACATGAATATTTTGAAGAAGTTTCAATTCATCTCTAGCTGTAAGTTTGTTCAATTTCATAATTATGTATGTATTGAATACCGCTCGTACAATCGTATAAAAAATAATGTACTGTATTCTATTCTACTATGTCCACTATGTGTACCACGTCAAAGTGCGTGCTATTGGTCCCGCGGCGTCCCCGCTACGAGCTGCGAACAAAAAGCCGCCTAACATTTAAAACCGCCCGACCGACCGATCCATCTAGCGCCGCGGCAGTCTATAAATCCCCCAAAACCCAGATTGTGTAGTTAATCATTGTTTCTGTATGGGAGCTATTAAATCGACGCCGTTCGCGACTTCTCGTAATTGAACGACAAACTATTTGATTGCATGCGCGGGTGTGTATGTAGCTTTACATAGACGCCGTGCGAACGAAATTCGACTTTACTGTTTTAAAATAAGATTGGTTTCGTTCGACAGATAGTTGTAAAGATAGTTCAGTTTCGGTACAGAGAATAATATGATTCATAGTACTGTATTACGGGCGGTATTCGTTCATCAGATAGTTGCCGTAATTTTGCGCTTATTACATATTTGTAGTAGTCTGTTTGGTTAGCAATACAGTATTAACGTCCTCGTTAATGTCTACACGTTACTTTGTTTTCCGTTCTAAGACTAATAACTGATTAATTGAAATATGATTCTAGGTATTTCCTAGTTACAAATTGATGATATATGTACAGAGAGATTTTACACATGTGGTCCAGATGTGGTAGCTGTCTATGAAAATTTATATTATGTTAGAACAGTCGGTTGAAGACTTTGGGAATTATTAATAGATAAAGAGGACATAGGCTTCATTGACTAATACCATTAAAATATAAATATCCCGTCAATAATGTAATGACCATTGTGTAACTAAAAAAAAGTCTCGCTAAGTGCACTAAAATAGCCGATTTTTAGCTCGACAATTTAAATGGGAGAAACGGTCCAGTTAACTCGCCAGCAATTAAAACTAATTTACAAAATTTGGCACAAACTAGTTCTCAAAACACGGCATAAAGGAGTACGTGATGCGGACTAATACTCCAGTTAAAACTAAATTACGCTGTAATTCCAGTTCAAAGCGGTTCGCGAAAGTTGCGCGACTAGCGTTTGACGGGCGATTTCGACAAAAATTATCGTTATTTTTTAATATACAATGATATCCCGTGTAACAAATGGATATATTATTGTACCGGGTCGTACTGTATGTGTGTAAACAGAGTACTTGAATGAAGCGCTGAGCGGGGCGGTTTCGGCCACGGGGCCTAAAAATGAATTTTAATGGTTACTTAGGTCGGGATAATGAAGACAACGGCGCGCCGGCCACCGCCCGCGGCCGCCGCGGTGCGCCCCCGCTGCTACGTTGCAGGGAGAATGTACTCGTATTGCAGGAATTTACAATAATTCCTAGACATTTTAAAAAAAAGGTTTAGATTTTATTATTTTATCAGTTCTCATATTTGTAACTGCCCGATAGCTATAAAACTGGTGTTTATGATTAAATGCTTAAGTTTTTTATTCCTTACGGTTTGCAGCCGAGTAGGTGTTTCATAATTTTCTCCCATATTTATATAATTTTGTAGAACGGACAAATAAACTGAACTGTACAGGAATGAAATGATTTAAAAAGTACTTCCCGTCCTTTCCAGGATCGCAAGCGTGCTGCCACATGTCCTCCGTTAACGCTGCAGTATATTTCCCTTTTCCACACGCCAGCCCTTTACATAAACGTTCTCTTTAATAGCTGATGTGCAGTGTTTCAATAAACAGACTAGGCTCCCCAAAGGCTATTTGTCGTCCTTTTGTTTTAACACACTGCCTGCAAAGTAACGTACTCAGAATAATTTAGGCAAGCCGGACAACATAATGGTAAATGTTTTAGGTACCAATAAATGTTATTTATGTGATATTATCCCGTGATGATCGTAATAGATTTAATATTCGCTTTTTAATGAGACAGACAGAAAATTAAAATGAAGTATTATTTAATTTGTATTTGGTAGAGTGGTTTCTGTTATTTAAACCTCTCTATACAGTTTATACCCTTCAATTTGTTTATCTTCCCTTCATATTGATTATCTTCAGTTGTCTAGTATTCAGATCTGCTCTTAAACTCTGAAGTTCTGAAACGGCTTTGGCTGGTGGAGTAGACTGTTTTAACTTTTCTCAATCTGAGATGCACCATAACACAATGGTAAAGACAGATCTTCCTATAATAGTACCACGTTAGAGAAATAAGAAAAAATGTGCGTCATAAACAAAACATTACACGTTATGGCGTTACGTCTCCATCAACGTAACAACAAATCAATGTGTAAAACATATATACGAATATAATGTATATATATGAATCTAGTCATTGTATTTAATGAATAAACAAAATTATCATTTCATGAAGCCTCTTTATAACCCTTTTATTGTTCCACTGCTGGACGCGGCTTTACTCACGTAATGGAAACGCTCTAACACCGTTCCAGCCGCCATGAATGTAACGTACTCGTATGGAGTCGTTGTATCCGCAACCACCATGTATCACTTATTTCATTACCCCAACAAAAGTAAACATTTGCGAATCTGTTAATGTAAATGTTTCCCACGCGTGCCATCATAAAATCAGAATTTATTAAGAAGGAAGAGTGAGATGCTACGATCTGAGTTGCGTCTGTGAGAGATTAATTTAGCTATGGGTTTTGTTTTTTATATTTGACGAAAAACAGTTCTTGTTAAATTTGTGTATTTGTTACGAAAAAAACAAAGTACTACATTATATCTCACACTTCCTTCCCTACGACTGCTTCGTATATTCTCGAAATATATTTTCGCTAAACACGAATTCTGAAGGAGTTAACGCAGCGTTTCTTTCCTGAGAGAGCCAAAAAAGCAACAGCGACATTATAAGAAGTTGTAAATTTCAGCGATACTCGACCCGCGTCAACGATCGCGACGTAATCCCATCGCAACGTCCAGTACTATTCCTTTATTAAGCGTTTTGACTAACATTTTGCTAGCGGAGGTAAACAATAATGTTTCCGATAGAAATAATGAGGGATCCTTGAAGGAGCGAGTGTCACGCGACGTCAATATAACAAGTGATAAATTGGGCGCGTTAGGGATACGTGACCCGTGTCAATAGTCGTGACATAAGCCTCCGGAACGAACATATATCAAGAGCGCAGAATGAGCACTTTTATATTGTTTTTATTGCCGGATTTTCGTTATAGCTTATTTGCTCATATTGGCTTAGCGCGAGTGGGACTCGGCGCGTAGCTTGAGTGGACATCTAGTCAGGGCTGGAGAGTTGAAGGAGAAACCTTATCCAGTGTCTCCAACCCCATGTGCCTTTTACCTATCGAGCTTTAAATAAAAATACCCTAAATTATTTAGTTTACAACGTATCTTTTATCTAGTTTCACCACAGTACCCAAATTTAATAAATGTAGCGCTTGGTTTTTGTGCCCTCTTCACTGGAATATTAAACTTGGCAGTCTTAAACTTTGGTACGAACATACTTAAATATAAATGACAACTCGAGCAGAGAAGTTTCCACATGAACAACTATAAACAAGAACTCCACTCGCTTTGAACATGTTCATTAAATAAAAATCTTTACATGTTACCGTGGCACCATCCTCCGATTGCCGCCCGCGCGCCGGGTTAGTACTTAGGCCGCTTTACATTTGCGTCACGTCCCTATTATTGATTTGAGGACTGTTTGGATTTGAATAGGCGTTTTCTTTTCTTGGTTTTAGTTGCTACGTGGCTGCCTCGTATTTATCGGGCAGATTTACTTTGCACTTCTCTCACTCGCTGTTATATAGATATTTATTAAAATATTGAAATCACGTATTTTTAAGTTAGATTGAAATAATAAATAGCTGGACTAAATATTGTTAAAGAATAAAAAATGTGTATACATCAGCATGATGCCTCGCCTCATTCGTTATGTTCCAACTCTAATTAAAATAAATAAGCAAACATTGTACAGGCTTACAACCTTATCTTCTCGTCCAAATTAAATAATCAGATGCCTCTTCAAACAGGGTAACGTGGACAGGAAATTAGAGGGGAACAAGGACTTAATAACAGCGCACCTACCAGCCATGGAAGTGAGGGGAGCAGATGTAATAAATAACCTGCAAACCTGAGGCCGCGGCGGCGGGGCCACCTGAGGCCTCCGCTTGTTATGGAATATTCACCCATTTTGATTCCCATTTAAAGTTAATATACTTGCTATTAGGAAATAAAACCTAGATGCAAAATTGTTCTTATTAATAGATAATAGATTTATCGCCTACACCGTGAAACTTTGTCAAATATTCTCACTGGATTTATGTCATTTATCTTTTATCGTTTAATAGATAGGTATGCGTTGCTACGAGCCTGGTGCTGAGGAAAAGTGTAGCAGCAATTAAAAAATAGTTTTAATCAGCAAATTACTGCATTGTCAAATTGCTGTTATTAAAGAAATGCCATACTTCACCCAATTGATAATATATTAAAGCATCGCTATCAGAAGTAATTCACAAATATTATCGTATTCCAGTCTTCCAACGTCTTATATTTCGTCTTAAGCAGCCACATTTTTCGTGCCAACATTTTTTCAGATTGAAAAGATGCGTAGCAGGAAATGGAAAGAAGACATTCACGACTCCAAACAATGTATTTCAGGGATTAAATCAACAAAAACACATCACGCCCCAACAACATAATAAACGCTCATCTGTCAACGAATTGAGCACAAAAAGAATCACGCTGCGAATGTAACGCGGGAAGAATTACGCAACAATATCTTAAGAGATGTACTATATGTCTTACACTTTCCCGACAAAAAAGGCAATGGATACATGTGATACACATTTACGACAAAAAGAAGGTAATGGCTGCGACAAAGCGTTCCTCGCTGATTTATGTCGCGCGTCGCGCGTTTTGTCGGTTACGCGGAACAGAGATGGAGTTATGACTAGCAGTTGAGATGGAAAATTTCTTTTGGCAGTTTTGATAAATATGTCACAATATAACGATAATGGAGGGAGGTTTTGCTTGAGACTTTTTTGCTTAGCCATTACTCAAATTCTTTAAATATTTCAATTTTCTACGTACATCCCGATAAAAATGCATTGTATTACAATGCTGCCTCCTATCGATATGGAGTAATTAGGCTAGGCAGAGATTAAAAGTTTCCGGTAAATATGTTACCTTTTACCTCGAAACTAAGTCAATCCACCATGAAGAGGCTTGTAATACCACAGTTCTACATGTTTGTGTACTGGGGGCGAAGAAGTCAGTCCGTGGGATTAGGAATATACCTAGGTATTTCCAGCTTCGAAGGATACTAATTGCATATATGAAAATATCGACACATGTATGTTGTATATACGGAATTTCTTGACTCTAATAAGACTTAATAATTAATAACTAATGACTAATTAATAGCTTATTAATTTCCCAGTCCTGTCGTTTTTTTAGTCTTGGGCAGATGCTCATAAGCAGCAGCGACCATTGTTTAAGTAAAATAAAGTGAAGTCTTATCATTAGCAAAACCACACAGACATCTTCTACAAGTAACCATTTAGAGGTTAAGTTCTGTTATCTAAAGTACCTCTGACCCTATTAGCAACGAACTAGCGGAACTTTTAGCTTTGTGCTTAAATAAGGAATATTTGATTAAAGCCATTAATTACCGGATCAAAGATAACCGCGCTTAATTAATATTTGAACTTTGGCGCGCGGAGTTGAAACGTCGTAACCGCCATTGTGTGATGTTTATCTAGTTAGCTATCACACGGATTACCTGATACCGATATGAGTGTATAATCGGATGTAAGTAAAACAAGCGGAACATGTGTGTGAAAAGTGTCTGTATTTCTTATTCATTAAGTTAAAATATAATAATGGTACAATAATAATTATGTAATAATAAATATTTACATGTAGGTAAATTTCTCAAATTTGTACGCCGTAAAAGGCAAAATATGGTTTGAACCAATAACTTTGTAACATTTTTAAATGTACCCATATTTGTACAAATAAATGACTTTGTCTTTGTCTTTAAAAATTGATAGTTTTAACAGTTTCATGATATTACGTTAATTAACAAAACAAATGAAGCGAAATTTCGCTGTAGGCTCGTAATGCACTCTTCTATGGTTTTGATAAAAAACATTGTAGCGTATGAATATACCACGTTAAATTTATAATATCATAGCTTTTCATCACCGACGGTTCCGCGGCGGGCCGGCGAAGTTGGGGGCTGATGTTCACGCGCCACGACACATTATTACAACATCTCATCGCGTTGTCTGCCGCCATTAAATATTTATTTGCGTCCCAATTAAACGAACGAGTTGCTCGCGCGACAATAATCCGACCGCCAATTAATGTAATAGTTTGCTTTGCAAAATTAATGCGCTCCACGCGCATAACATTAGCTCAATCGCTGTTTTCGTGTTGATATTCGTGTAGCTTCATCTCTTATCGATTAAATGTAACCAAAAATGCCCGTTTGCGAAATACTCATGAAATACGAAAAAAGGAGCGAGAAACATTTTTATTCGCGCACTTTATTTAACATGTTGTATTTTAAAAGGACGGCTTAAAAGTAATTACAGCCATTCGGCATTCATGCGGAGACGCGGAGTCATGAACTCCGGCTTCCGAAGCTCAGTTTAAGCTACCGACTCCCACAGCATAAAAGCATTTTAGATTGTTATGCCATCTCGCCGAGTCCCTACTAGTTCTGGTATGTTTCTACCTAGTGCATTGATTAGTCTCTTTTTTTTTTTTTTTTTTTATAATATGGAAGTAGAAGACGAGCATGCAGTCCGCCTGATGGTAAGTGGCTACTGCCGCCCATGGACAT
>DWQT01003522.1:0-12405 GCA_018244895.1 Myscelus amystis hages | reverse complement strand
TCCCCCTCTCCCCACACGACCCTCCTCAGATCTATTCATACACATGACCCGTATTTCCCTCAACACACAAAATAATTCACTTATAATATACAATGATGTTCAATTGTTAGATGATAAAATGCACGTACCCTTGTAAATTCTGAGATGCGCGCCGTGGTTCGAACCCAGTACCGTAGTAAAGACTGAAATCAAAACCACTGGACTATGTACCACTGCGATCTATTTGAGTATTATGAACGAACACGGGACAAGAGAAATACGAAAGGGTCAAGTTAATTATAACTTTTCGAACATTTGACGTATGTTCGAAATTAGTCAGCATTTCAAATAAACCCCGGGTCAAGGAAAATATGTACTCAGACGTTGAACTTGCCCTAGGGTCCTTGCGTAGGGACTATTCAGCAGCTGTAACCTCCACACAATCCTTTGGATCACCCGCGCTTATTGGAAAGTAAGCAGAAAAGAAATAAAATATCCACTATTGTGTCTGTTGCTAGACTAAAATATTGCCGCCCGAGCTATTATATCGGTTTCTCCGCCACTTTCAGACCCTAATACGCTATAAAACATTGGTGAGTTATAGGAGAGGTAAATGCCTCCAGCTGTATTGTAGAATCAGATAGGACTCGTAAATTAGCTAGTGGACAAAGGAGGCAGTTGGGGAATCAATTTTAAATCGCCTCTATATCTGTCCATTAATTACGCGCTTAGTACCTACAATAAAGAAAACCATAATAAGTAATTATTCAAGATGAAAGTTAGAGGTGGCGACGCTGTAATTGAAGACAATTTAATTACAGAATTGTATATGGTATACGAAATAATTGCACACATTTTTTTTTTAAATTTAAAAAATCTAGTCAAAAAATTCATGTTAATTAAAATAAATTGGGAGCAGCATAACGAAGTGACGTCCAGGCCTTCCTCAGCTGACAAAGGGGTCTCATCCAATCAATTAGGATTTTTTTTACCATACATAATATCTTTAAAAAATAATCACAAAATAAAACCATATTTCATTTACGAAACGAGTTAAAACTAATAACAATATGCCCAATAGCTGCTCGTTTCAGCAAATTGGTATAAAAAGGTTTTGTTTACAGTGTATATGAAAATTTATGGTACGACGGGGTTTAACAATATCAGTACCGTACGATCAGTTTTATCACTTTATTGCGTTATACATTAGATAATAACCGGTTAACATAAAGTTAGTATCACGTAATCATTTTATTAGACATTATTCACGTTAGTCAAAAGTAATGCTGCGATTTATTATTGCCATAAATATTATGATATATCACCTTTATAAACATTATGGTATTGCTATATTGGTGGAATCGGGTTATTTTATAAAAAAATCTTTGTGTTGTTGGTTGCATCATTACAGTAGAAAATGTTATGAAGCATAATCATTTCTTTTGTTGTGGAATACCTAGACGGAAATTACCTTCCTTTAAAAAAAAGTAAAAATTTCCCTAAAGTTTGGTACACAAAAACATAAATTACAGCGTGACCTAAATACGTATATACTTTTGAGTTTTCCTGTTTTACTTTTTTCCCTTGACAAAAAAGATGCATTCTATGTTCCATGGTCTATTTATCAATCTCTACCCTTACAAAGTTACATCCAAATGAAACCAAACACCTGGCACTAAAAATAATGCTGGTTATAGCGGTTAATAGAGTTATATAGCATAGACTAACTTTTAAAAAGCCACAAAGACTCAAGTCCGTTGACCCAAAAAAAGCTGTTTAAATTATAAAATGATTCATCATAAATAAGAGCAAACGATTAACATTTTCGCATCTATTATATTAAATATAAGATTGTAAAATTGATAAAGAAACAATTCTTATAAAACAAAAATATTTACTGATAGGCGGCTCGACTCTGTGTATCTTGGAGTTAATCAAAATTTATGAATATCCCGTTTCAGTACGCGAATAATATTTAGCTTAATTAAAACAATGAAATCAGAAATTTACGTAAAAATTACGAATACTAAGCTTTTTGCATATATAAATATATGTTTTTGAAACAAAATGTTTTTACGGGTACATTTATTGTGTATATAAAAAATATACATATACTATATAATCTAATATAATACCTATAATATTTTTATTGTTTATAATCGAATTGTTTTCAAAAAAGCGGCCTCTTTCAGCCAATATTTTAAAAATATTCCATAGTCTTTTGTTATTTCACTCCTTCGGTCAACATTTGATAAAAGGTAAAAAAACCAACGCATTCTCCATTATTTTAATGAAATGCATTGTTAATGGTTGATGCGTAGGAACAAAAGGCTGAAATAAAGTCACTGTTTTGTTTGCTTCGAACCAATATTTCAAAATCTTTCCTGACCGATGTCTGTGCGTTGATTCAAATTTGTGTTTTATGAAATGAATTGGTGAAGACACAATCAAATCTCATTTGACTCACCGTTTTGTTATTTATTCATTTATATGAAATAATCTTTATAATTGACAACTTTTTAATTCAGTTCATAGTGGCTTTGGCTTTGAGTACATAATATTTGAGTTGAGGCTTCGCGGCTGTAGTGGGATAAAAGTCCTTTATTTTATCTATTAATTCTTCATACCGCAAATACTTGTTATTAATAATAGGAACTAAAATCTAGATATAATATGATGTATCCAATAAGTAAATCCCGAAAATGAATATAATACATTAATATAGGAATCTTGAAACGTAGCGTTAAAAGGTTCCTTCAAGGCACGGAACGGAATGGTAGGTCCACTGGTGTTGTAGGTGTGCACAGGTGACGGTGACCACTTACCAGCAGGTGGGTCGTATGCTCCTTCGTATTCTTTTTTTCAAATCAAAAAGAATTACGGCTTTGTAAACGCCCTAAAGACTTGCAGGATTACAAGTCTTGCATATGGCTTGTTAGGCACTTAAAGCGTAGACGCACTGGGCAACCAATGCGGCTTATTGCCGGCTAGATTGAGCTGAAAGCATGGTTACTCCGCACGTACCGTGTAAAGCGTGGCAAGTGAACGGGAAACCGTAGCAAATTGTACGACTAGCGTGAGAACAGTATATTATGTTATGCTTACGTACCCACGAATGGTTTCTTTCACATAAAACCTGGAATACTGGAAAAACTTCATGCTTCCTAATTGAAAATTATTATAGTAAAACGGGAAATAGAATAAAACATCCGTTTCTGATTTCAGGAAAGCTAATAAATGTCCTATTAAAATTGATGATTCTACAATTGGTCTTTTTATAAATTTCGAAGTAACACTTTGTTGTGTTTTGGCGGGTGCAAAACTCAATAGATTCTGATGAAGTTCGATGTGGAGATGACTTGAACTTTTGATAGGGATACGTTTCTAGGAAGTTTTGTAAAAGAGATGGAATTGCCTTTCAACGAAGTTTTATTATTATAGGTGAGAGAGGGGTACCTACCCTAGAGGTAGAGGGGTAGCTATTTAAAAGCTGTGAATTAATAAAAATTGTGTATATATGAATTGTACAATTTTTTACCTAATTTTATCCCTTGACTTCCCACTGTTGGGCACCAGTTTTTGAGCATTGAGAAAACGTTTGGTATTTAATTTTGTTATCTTTGTTTCTATTAAGATGTTTCACTCGGTACTTTCTGCCTACCTCGGTATAACGATATCTCTTTTAATACGCATGTGCTTAACCTCGGCTTAATTTTGCTACGTTCTTATATCGAAGTTTACATTCGCCTTTCTCCATATTTTAATGGATTACGGTCGAATTTCCATCGCTAAGTTAATACTAGTTTTTATAACGACAAAGTTATCTAAATGCTGACAAAGTCCTGGATGGTCGTATTGTTTCATAAAATGTTTGTTCGAAACGAATGAAGCATGGCGGGTCGAACCCGGCCCATTCGTCTTTTTTCCCAGGACAGTGTTTTGTTCTGAACATTTTTAAAATGCATCGAAGCTTTTAATCAAATTTCGTGTTTCTATTAATTTAGTTAGAAGCGTTTGCTTGTGAACAAATTTTTTTATATTTTCATGCTACCTGTCGGGTATATTTTTTATCTAGCTCAAATTTCATTGTGTTTTTTTCGAAATTGGATTTCGTTTATATTCAATGCAACTCTGTTGATATAATAGCTATATCGTAAACGACCTAAATGTGATTGATTTATAACATAACCGAATGATCTAAAAATATACGACACTAGCTTTTACCCGCAGCTTAGGCCGCGAGGTCAAAACAATTTATTTCGTTCACACGTCATACATAATATGTCTCATGAATGAACCTCTGTTGCCCCAATTCGAAACAAAACCTATTAATTCCAGATTTAATTAAAAAATCAGCGTTCAAAAGTAAATCGTGCATACAGTTCGTACCTTGGAGATTTCTTAAAGAAAATCTTGAAAAAGTTAGAATTTTCTCTTCACGCTTAGTTACCAGATTAGAATAGCTAATAGAAACAGTTGTTCAGCGAATATGTCGCTAGAGGACTCTTTCTACTTAACTAAATTCTTATTTCAGAAATGTTTCTTTAAAAAAGTTTTATCCGATGAAAATAACTAAAGGCTTTGTCTGGAAACAATAGAAATCATCAAGGCATAACTTAACACGAACTGTTCAAGATATTACTTAACAGGTATTCTTGTGAAATTTCAGTTACCTGCACATTAAGGCATCGCTTCCGACAAGCAAAGTTCATACATTGTAAACTTTTAGACAAGCATAATGGAGCTCAAAAATAAACAGCGAATACGACACACATTTTCCGAGATGGCTTAATATTTCTTGGAAAGTATCACCACACTTAGTTCGTGAGTTAGACTGAGATAGATACAGAATTGTCCCTAGAGAACACTTCTTACTTACCAGCGTTCTAGATATTTTTATTACTCGCTCAAGACCTAAAGTGTCACGTAACAAACAAAACTCCGGTGTACATTAGTGCCAAATTGTTGTCGTTTGGGGTCAATCACCAGCAAAGGTGTACCCAACATTTCTAAGAAAAACAAAATTGCTTAACTTAAACGAATCGAGGGTAGTCACCATTTTTACTCACCCATATTACCATGTTAGACGGAAATAAAATTTCCCTTCTGTATATTAAATATGAATCCTGTAGAAGACAGAACATAAAAAATCCAACGTGAAAATCATAAAAAGCCAGCCGGTTGCCAATCCCTGATTTTAATGTCATCATTCATATTCAAGCCTACATTTGAATACGCTCAATCTCTTAACACAGCAACTGAATATTCAGAAGAAAACGGAATTATGAAAACGGTAACATAATGTATTCATGCTCCAGCGATGATATCTGGTTATACTATTGTCGATGACTTAAGCAGCATTGCTATGACTGAATAATCAAATCAGGTAACTATCAATCGTTAAACTTTGTCGGAGGCCTTAAAGGCTTATAGATTTAAAAGCATCACAAGGGTTGGGTATTAACCCTTATCTACACCATTCCGTAAAGCAACGTGGTTACAGTGGTATGCAGTTCACACGGTATAAAAGGCTATGGAATACTTCCTGTATTGTGGGTTTTTTTCATTATATTTTACTTTATTACAGTAAGTTATATGTAACGTTAAAGTTGTTGCTCTTGTCTTGATTGATTTGTTTTTTTTTGATTGTCTGAAATTACCACTATACTATGTTTTCGCTATCCAGAACATCTATACTGCTCCCACCGGATAGTATTTCGGCACGGATTTCTACCTCGATACATATGTTATTAAAATAATTAGTATTTCGGTCTGTAGTTGCTCTGAGAAGGACTGTATAAGGAAAGGGCAAATAACTTTGACCCTGGAACGTCTAGACAGGATACAAACATCAGAATTTTTCTATTAAAAAAATCTTCTCGTTATATTAAAATTATTTTTCTTTCAAATACAATAGCGTGATCAAAGTGATAATAATCTAATAATATTGAATTAATATTTGAATGAAACGGGTACTTTTACATCAAGAACAAAATGAAATTATTGCGACAACAGAATCGGTTGAAACCTCGAATAATATTGTTCTCGATTTCTTGGAATCCCAATGTACGTTCTATTCCGGTAAGGTAAATTTACCGAGCACACGGTTAGTTATAATGATTTCAGGGAACCGGCGACATAACTGTGCATTCCTCCTTGGCGCTTGATAGTCACAGAGCTTATGTGATTTTGCTTTCCACACTTTTCACTTATATGTATTTACGTAACACTAATAATACATTG
This sequence comes from Myscelus amystis hages, assembly GCA_018244895.1. NCBI lineage: Eukaryota > Metazoa > Arthropoda > Insecta > Lepidoptera > Hesperiidae > Myscelus > Myscelus amystis. Next base: position 6,183 of record DWQT01003522.1, on the reverse strand, counting down.
GAATTATTTAATTACACCACACTCTCTCGTCATTTTATTATAAAACACTTTGCTGTTAAGAAAAAAAATTCAAATTTACCCAACGTCTTAGAATGCGGCGGCAAGCGTTATAAAATAAAACGCTTGGATTTTCACTAAAATACCTTTTAACATTTCCATAAATCGGGAACATTAAGACAGTAACAACATTCTAGATCGACTAGTCCCAACTTGACGTTTGTCATAACAAGCGCTTTTAGGGAGGCTTTCGACTCCTGAATTGTCGACAAAAAATCCCGACGGATTATTTCAGAACGATTTGTTATCTACGTGTTTTGGCTGTTCATTGCAATGGTTAACGGTTGGTTTACCATTGTCATCATCTATGTCATCGTTATCGTCATCTATGTTATCATTGTCATCATCTATGTCATCGTTATCGTCATCTATGTTACCATTGTCATCATCTATGTCATCGTTATCGTCATCTATGTTATCATTGTCGTCATCTATGTCATTATTATCATCATTCACTTCATCATTGTTATTATCAATAGCAACCGCATCAGTACATCCTTGGTTCAGCGAACAGCATTTTTGTAGCCACTCATTTTTCTGTTTCCTTATTTTATAAAATACAGTCTACGTGATCTTACGACACTCAGTAAATACTTTTTTTTTTTCAAAGACTTGTAGTTACCTTGTGATTCATCGAAGCTATATGAACTGTGGGGTCCTGAAGTGTTTTGTTCGATATGAAACTGCGAGAAAAGCACAAACGAAGTTCGAAACAAAATAACTTCTGAATAATTCACTCTTGCGTTACGTGATTACACTTACTGTGCAAAACGCTATTTAACTATAATAACTCAATCCAATAACTACTCAGACATTAGCCAAACATCGCAACTAAGTTTAAATGTTAGTGTAAAGCGCTTTACGCATAATCCGATCTTATCTCCAAGCCACGATATACGATAAAATGCGATTAAACGTTATATAACGCAGTAAAGAAACACATCATAAAGAGGCCCTTAATATTTATTATTATCGTATTTATTGTAGCATAATATGTCATGTCACGTCAAAACAGAGCAAGAGTGCAATGATTTTTGGTATGCAGATAGTTGAAAGGTACTAGGCTTTATACACTGAAAAATATCTGGCTTCCAGGTAAAAAAAGCGTTTTTATCAAACAATCGCAATAGACGGCATTACGGTCGCAATAATGGTATAACAACATTATAGACAAAGAAGGGTATATTCGTAGATTATAACCTCAATCATATATGAACGCGGCTGATACTAGTGAACATGTTATACGTCAAATATCTGTCAAACAATTTAATTGGGTCTCACGTATCGCAATGAGCCTGGACAGTGCAACAGTCACGTAAGCCAACGTTCCATACGTTATATATTATCTAGAGACGATTGCTATTGCTCTCAACGCAAAACCATAACTATAAGAGGCTGCCGCACCCTTGCTAACACATTGATCACGCAAATTGATATAGGTCTGTGCATAGTCTACTTAACGGCAGACAACTTTTTTATTAATTTCTATTAAGTAAATATCGGTGTAGTGATTGAAATTCAATGCAGCATAGTGTATGTATACAAAAATACGAATTTTAATTTGGATATATACCTAATAATTTAACCAAAGTGCTTTGAATATAACAAGAATTATGTATTTTGATATTTCTATACGAGTATCATTTAAGATACATTTCAATTAAGTGAGTTGTGCCCAGGTAATAATATTCAGTAATAGTTATTGAAAAAAATTACAATAAAATTGCCGGTCTTTGCTTGCAAATAAGTTGCAGAAAGCCTTAAATGACTCATGAAGAGTCAATAAACTTTGCTTACAAGAGTAACAAGAGATGCTTGCTCGAAGCGTTTCACAATAATTATACAAAATATGTTTATTTTCTTGTTGAATAATTCCTCGTAACTTTCAAATTTGGAAGTCAGTTGAGCAACATAATAAGTCTGGTCTAAGTTCAGCTAGCTGCTAAATATTTGAGACGATTTATATATAAAAAACAAGTTCGCAGTAATTACATTATTTATGTTATGTCTGAATTTTCATTGATCGTCAGGTGATTTTCCCAGCCCTCTGTACGTAGGCGGTAGTCTGTGCGGCCACCGCTTCTCAAATATCAAGATCACATAAATAGACGCCATTTGCATATAACGTTAACAAAATCGAATGACGTAAAGTGATGAATGTTTTCATCCTGTTTGTGACCTTACCCGGCGTATTATGTAAATGGCTTACGTAAAGTTTGCGAATGTGTTTCCCTTTGTATTTTATGATACATTTCAGTCACAATATACCAAGATGTGTACGGATATATTTTACGGCATCTGTTAATAATGCATACGTCGTATATAAAGTGTAAAATAACGAAAACATCTTTGCTTGTGTGCGTACGGAAAGAAATTTGGTACTAACGAACGAGATGAAAATGCAGTAAGGTGATTTATTAAAAATGCCGCGATATAAAAATGTATAAAGTTTACTGATTCCATATACGAGGAATATGTATGTTCTATCCCTTTCCAACATACATGTAATGCGTAAGGAAGAGTGTGACAAAAAACTTGTAATCAAACGCAAGCCTACTTTCTAAGATAAACCCATAATAAACCATTATCATTGATAACAATTGTTTCACATACATAAATAACATTGATTAAATCATATAGACTGCCATTAAATCAAATATTCGTTTTCAAATTATTCGTCGTTAGTATGTTTCTGAAGGACCTGAAATTGTGATTTCAAATAAGAAACATTGCCTCTAGAATAGCGTAAGGTTTTTGTGGCATTAAATGAACAGCAAATCTTGTTACAATGATTGATTACGTAAATGCAATTCTTTACCGAAATAGCAAAACCTGTCTCTCCGTCGGTTTCCGTTTGCGTGCGGCACCAAATGGATTTCTAGTCAGAGTCCGCTACTCAACATAATTGGCAACATACAAACTTTACCGAAACGTAGATGTCTTTGTATGTTTCAGCAAATTACGAGCGTAACCTGAATTTATAAGCACCGCTTTTAAAAGACACATAAGTAGCTATAATAAATACCTGTAAAAGATAGAAATGATAAAAGATAGTTTCGGTAGTTTATTTATTGAAGTTTAGTTATTGAATTGTAAGATTTTAATAATAATAGAATAAATAAAGACAATGCATCAATATTACTTTTACAATTTCACAGGAACAACTTTCAAAAGGGAATTTTATTTAGAATTCACTCCCGCCCCCTCCTTGAGAACTTCGTTCGCGAGCAAATGGAACTTTTGTTCTATTTGTTTTTAAAAGTAAAATAGGTCGGAAGAAAATTTAATGTTGATATATTTTTCTTTTTAAATTCATACGAGTGTAACTACAGCTGATGCTACATTATAATATGAGTAATAGAAAAAATCGAAGAACATTATAATTGCATACATTTAAAAAACGAGATTTACAAAGAAATTTTATTTCCAATAAAAAAAAAACTTAAATTTTATAGCAAGCCAATTAACCTTGGGTCCGTGTGAATAAAAAAAATCCAGTCGAGAACAGACAAAGAATCGATAGAACTACAGTTTTCTATCAGAATTCGCCAGTGAACAGTTCACTCTAGTAGTGTGAACCGCGAGCGAATATCAGTTTCAGTTCCAGCTGAAACTTAAGCTGCTTAAGACGTGCAGCGGTCGAACAGCAAAACTTGTGTCGTCAAAGGAGTTATGAGCTTCAAGTTGCAAAGCGAGCTAATTACGCTTGTAACAACGTCAGTTCACACTCGTCTATTGGACTTGTTCACACCATTGAACGTGGTTGGACAGCCAAGTGGTTAGAGACTGACTGCTAAACCTGAGATCGTGGGTTCGATTTCCACCAGAACAACACTTGTTTATTGAGCACACTTGTCTGTTTTGTGAGCATATTATATATGAATGCACGTGAAGTTTATTTAAACAAAAAATGTTGATTTGATTCTTTAATGAAATATTTTCACAAATTCAAAAAATTAATCTTCTGAATAAACACTTATCGCCAGAGAGAAGTAAGACCAAGTTGTGCTGACCACCTAAAGAATCACATTTCATTTCGTTAATCTCAAGGTATATAACACTGTCGTATGTAAAATACATTATTTAAACAAAACACTGCTTTAATAATAGTCAGTAGGAATATTCTTATCTAACGATCTTTGGTACAATCAAATGTAACCGATAAGAGATAAGAGAATAATAGAGACAGAAATGGCTGCAAACCATTCTATATACGAGTACCACTATTGGGCACAAATCCCATATGAAACCGTGAGATAGCTAAAGCATATCTATCTAGCGAAGCATTGAAACTGTGTTAACCTCAATTTATACCTTTGTAAACGTATTGAGAGTGATCGGTACGTATTCCAGCGAGGTTAGACAACACGGCTTCTGTGACCTGAAAACGTAACAAAAGTACGCAAATCAGTTTTTTAACTTCATTAATTTTTCATGAATCGATCTCATTATTTCGAGAGTTCGCGCCAAAACGGAGCACTGGATTCCGAGTAATGGTTCCTGGTTACAATCGATGAAAATAAATGCAAACTGAAGTCTTTTGAACTGTGGAACACGGACATTTTTTTCTTTTGACTTTGAGTCGAAAACAGCGGACAAGAGTGGGTATACAAAAACAATAGTGACGTCATCAACTGACAATTAAAAAAGGAATAAGGGATTTTCTCGTATTGAGTACCGATGATACCGTTAAGGTCATTGACCTGTAATAAAAAAAATACCTCATAATGATGTAACATATCATTTTCCGGTATTGGGTTCCGCCGTGGTACCATAAATTTTCATACGCCGAATCCGCTATGCCACCGCTCTGAAAACAAGCATACTTTTTTTTCTATCAATTCGCTAATAGATACCAGGGTTTCGCGTATCGCGGCAAATATTGATTTAGGAGCGTTTCACGTTTCAGGAAAATATGTGCACTAGAAAAATTGATTTAAAAATTAAGCCCGAACTGAAAAACTATCAAGGTGTTTGTGTTGAAAATTCCATTACCCGCTAGACAATATTTTTCAGCGCTGGATCTATTATGTATGAAATAATTATCTATCGAACTGCGCTTTTGGGACTAACAGGTAGATGAATTAGTTTTGATTGGTAATAGTATTTAGTAGTAGTTAATTAGTTTATAAACAACCTTAAAAGTTTATAAATAACCAAGAACAAGGTAAAATAAAATAACTATAATTAGGTTGCTAACATTAGGATTCTACTGGATTTACAAGTCCAGGAGTGGACTTCTAAAAGCTAATGGATGGTTGGATGTTACGATACCAAATTAACTCACCTCTGTTATAAGCAGTTCTCCATAATAACAAAACACGTAGATTGGATACATTAAAACTAATACTATTAAATAGTTATTTGCCTTATCAGCTGTCTCGTGAGCGACCTGAAAAGAAAGGATAATTAACTAATTCTTTGTGCATCAATAATAATCTTTAAGATTATTATTCTTTATTTATTTTCAGGTGGAAGAAACCTCTATGGTTCGACTCCGGTGGCACCTATTTCTGCGTTACAATAGCAGTGTTAAGCGCTGCTGTGTTCTGGTTTGAAGGGTGTGGTAAGGGGAGCCAAACTTTTTCGAGGCATACCAGCTCAGTCCTCAGGGGTAGCGGCGCATCTGTGGTCGACCTAGGATAGGAATGTAATCTTATCTGGGGTTGATTACAAATGTCCATCGGCGGCAGTAGCCACTTACCATCAGGTGGACTACATGTTCGTCTGCTACTTCCATATTATAAAAAAAAAATTGATACTATGTATTAATGCTTTCATGCGAGGCTTCATGTTTTCAAACGTGGTTCAATAACCTCTTTTACCTAAATCGTGTCAGGTTTGGTGTACCGAATACCAGGCACAGAACGAAGAACGCAGAAAGCATATCTATCCTAAAACCTGATGTGCTTCTTCATTCATCCCTCTCATCATAAGAGTACATACACGCCGGTTTTGAAAAATCTTGATTCCCCCATCACTCAGATAGGAAAGTCTTAAGGCCGGTTCAGACTACGACACTATACACCGTACACTCAATGTATACATTGAATGTCTCTGTGTGAACACGAGTGTCTGTAATTGGTAAATTTATTGTGACACAATATTTAGTGTCGCATCAACCGC
>DWQT01003521.1:0-12406 GCA_018244895.1 Myscelus amystis hages | reverse complement strand
ATGGTACTAGCACTATTTCGTGTGCTAGATATATTAAAATTGGTAAAATTACTTATTGTAACAAATAAAAAATACTTATGTGGTAATTTTTCGAAAATTATCCATTAACTCCTTAAAAAAGAGGTGAAAGTTTATACGGTAATAGTGACGACAGCCGCTGTTGGATGGCGCTGATTGTAATTTTTTGAAACGCGTCATTTAATCGCACCAAAAACATTTTCTATATCTGATACCTTTTTTTCAGGATAAACAAACTAGACTCGTATTGACAGCAGTTTTACATGAAAATGTTTTTGGTAAGATAATACACGCCAGAAACGACAGGGTCTACAATCATGACACATGTATTGTCTTTATTATAGTCTTAAACATGATGAGCGGAGACAGAGGAGAATGTCCTGCAGTCGATATGTAAAAGCTATCAAAAACTATTTTTGTATGTGTTACGAAATATTACATAGTTGAAATAATATTTTTGGACTTCATTTGTTGACATTTTTTATAAGGCATTAATTTTCTTTGATTTATCGTTTTCTACAATTATTTATTTACTTATTTATTATTATCGTCTATTTATTATTATATTTATATAAGTTTTTGAAAACTTATTAAAAAATCGGTAAATGAATGTCGCCATAGTGTATTCCCTAACATTTCCTTTCCGAGGTTCAGTAACGAACCCCTTCCAGCTACGAACCCCTACGCGGTACCATTATTGGAAAGCGCCACCCGATTTTCTGACATGGCGTGGCGAGTTTAACGCGCTCCGGCTAACTAGATGGCGTTACCTGAAAACCTGAATCACGTTAACAACTTTTAGTTTGAGTTTCTATAAGAGGGCCCGATCGAGCCGGAGCCGGTACGACCAATACCTTGTAATTTTAAACAACGTATGGTACCAGCTGATATACACACATAAAACCCTGTTAAATAGGTATTTTTGTATAGGACACTACCTCTAAGGGGTCAGGTGTCCTTCATAAACAACCGATATTCCTACAGTTAGTCAGGACCTAACTGTGCGACAGTAATACCATTACTGCTTTTATAGCGGGTGGTTACTGTGCTCATTTCTCACGCTATTCCTTTATGTGGAATTACTGTGTAAATGTGAATAGGATACAGAGGTGATAATCTCACTGGAAGTATAACGATATCGCGGAGCTCTCGAAGGCAACATCAACAAAGCTCGCAAAGCGATTTCTTAAAATGTTATACAGACAATTAAATAACAACCATTGAACATACAGCGCAATAGCAAGTCTTGCCTACAAAAGCATTAGGTTTTCTGTGAGTTTTCCCTTTGTCCTTTATGACCTGACTTCTTTGATTTTTATATGATGATAGACACTGTGTTTCTTTCGAAAAGAAATAGAATACTTAAACTAACCATACAAGTGAATCGGTCCTGAGTCACTTCGCGTCACGAAAGATCATTACACATAGTCATCATTCTTTCACCGAGGCAGCGGTATGGTTAAACGCTTTCCATTTAACTCGCTATTAAACACAAACACAAAGACATTTATTCGCACTAATATGGGTACAGTTAAAGATATTACAGAATTTTTAGTTCAATCTTTATATTGCCTTTTACGGCGTACACATTTGGGAAATAGACTTATAATGATAACCATCAACCGTGAAACATAATTATTGTCGTTTAGTTATCCTTCCATTCATCTTAACTCTGAAAGTTTCCCTGTTTCTATGACACGTTTTACAAATAAAATTGTGAATGGGCTAGAGGAAGACTCCATTGTTTCCAGAACCGGACGCAGTGTTCGACGGGTACCCGGCGTGCGCGCATTCGCCGCGCGCGCACGCCCGCTCGCTGTCCTCCGATCCACAAATTACGCCCGAAGGTACGCGCTTTAGCCTATTGCAAAATTCTAATTAGAACACGTGACGTAACTAAAGCGAACAAAACTCTAGACATATAATATTGACGATATAGTCCACAGTGATTCAAACATTATAAAGATTTAATAGGATTTTAAAATGCAGTAAGGAAAGTACAATTTATGCAATAACACACAATCATAATGAATATGTTTTAATTATATTAAATTGTATGTTCGATCAGGTGAAGGCGACAACTACCCATCGTTGCCGGTGATTGTGACCGCGGAGACGGAGCCGGAGCCCGAGGCCGCCGCGGAGGCGCCGCCGACGGAGCTGCCCGTGGCGGACGTGATCAAGTCGCTGGTGCACTACATCGCGGGCCGGCCGACGCAACTGCCGCTCTGGCAGTACGAGGACATCACGGCCAAAGGTAGCGACGCGACATTTTTGGCGACATTACTTTACATTATCCTTTAAAATCCAGACACTCATATCGGTTCTCACGATCTACAGTGTGGACACTGAGGAGCTGCCAACAGATGGCGACGCTGGTACGTCACGCGCTGCGCGTGTTCCGCGAGTCTTTGCCGCACGCGCTCATATCGGAGAGATGGGCGCAGACCGCGCTACAACTGGGCCTGTCCTGTCCGTCCAGGCACTATGCTGGAAGATCGTTGCAAGTAATATATGATCGGATTTCATAATGTACACATTGAAAATTACTCGTAACATCGCGTGCAGGCAGCGCTTCGATTGTGTAATATTTTTTGATGATTTTGTCCATTCACGCATTTTGCAATTAAACGATTTCAATGACGTTTGGTCTAGCAATAACAACACATTACCATTGTCAGGTTATAGGATTCTCTTTACAATGGAAAACGCTTTGTGTTTACAAGAGAAATGGTTATCGATTCGAACTAGAATGATTGCTGTAGTATGTTATATAAATATAATACTTTCCTATTCTGGAAAATACTCCATGATGCAATACATGAATTATGAATGTTTAGACGCAGCAAACTTGTACTTCTGTATCGTGTGTACTGATGCGTACTCAGGTGTTCCGTTTCATCGGCGTGGCGATGACCGGGCGCATGGTGTCCGACATCCTGTCGCGGCTGGTGGAGACGGTGGCGGAGCAGGGCGAGGACATGCAGGGCTACGTCACCGAGCTGCTGCTCACGCTCGAGGCGGCCGTGGATTCGCTCGAGTCCAACTTCAGGCCGCTCGACTACATGAGGGACATATTCAAGTCGACACCCAATCTGAACAACAAGGACGGCGGCCCGCAGCCCAACGGGAACGCGTACGCGCCAGGTCAGTGTCAACGACCGCTCTACGATACTAATACACTCGGTCGGTGTAGAAACCAGTCTGGCTAGGAACATCGCGTCTAACCTGTTACTCTCGTCACTGTTCTATGATCATGACGTGTTTTATAGCCGAGCGCGTCGTTCTAGAACTTTCTAGGTACTTTCCCAGACAATAAGGTCTCTTGATTAATGAATCGCCATTTCCATAGAGACCAATACACTGTCTTATAAACAATATAGCTGGCCTTATTCAATAGGAATGTAATAATTGAGTGCGGTTGCAGGAAAGCGATCGCCGGGCGTGTGCGTGGGCTGCGTGTCCAACCACACGCGCAGCACCAGCTACTCGGTGTCGTACTGCATGCGCAAGAACAACGCGCCGCCCTCGGGCGACAAACTGCCGCACTGTAAGACTATATCATCACACGTAACGTTGAAACTTTTTTATTTTTTATATTGTGCCGTTTTTAGTAGTGGCTTACATTCGACTATAAGCTCACCCGACGAGGAGTGAAGTACAGTCTACGATGTACACCAACTGTCTGGAAACGTCTATTTATTCTTGCATTGAATAATCCTAAGTTATATGTATCAAGAAATATAACTTCTTGCAGCATGTCTAAGCTTCTTTAGCATGTAATGGTTATCGGCGTTGCTTGCAGCGGAGTCGCGCCCGCGCACGTGTGCGGACGCGTCGAAGGGCACGTGCTCCAACCTGTGCCGCTCGCGCTCCGCCCAGTCGCTCAAACTGCTCGGAGATTCCGCCACACAGGTGTGTATATTTTCATCAGCAACGAGTTCATAAAGAGCAAAAGAAGAATTTCTTGCAATTTAATTCGGACGTAGGTTTGTAAAAGTGGTGATAGTATGCACACGGTATGCAGGACGATAAGCTGACGATCCTGGCGACGCTGTTCTGGGTGGGCGCGGCGCTGCTGGAGTCGGACTACGAGCACGAGTTCCTGCTGGGCGTGCGGCTGTTGGCGCGCGTGATGGCCCGCCTGCCGCTCGACCGGCCCGACGCGCGCGAGCGGCTCGACCGCACGCAGCCGCACGCCGCCCACGGGCCCTCCTCGCTGCACGCGCTGCTCCTAAAGGTCACCGCACACCCACCATACATCAATAATTTAAGGATGAATACAGTAGCCGTTACATATTTACTTATAATCGATCAATACTCATATATTACGTATATTAAGCCTAGTACAAACAATAGCTTTATTACATACAAACCAGAATTATATTTATTATACTAGCATTTCCCCGAGACGTCATTCAGGATTTTACAATTACGCGTACGCCGCTCATTTCAACCTTTTCAACCCCTTTTTTAACTGATGAAAAATAGACTAAGTTCTTTCCCAAAGTCAAGACTTATCTCTGTGCCGAATTTCATTTAAATTGGTTAGTTTTTATTCAAATCCCCCCTCATATTGCCCCCTTCAACCCTTTTTTATGCTATAAAAAGTAGTCTATGTCCTTTCTCAAGGTCATAACTATCTTTGTATCAAAATTCATTGAGACAGAGTTACAATCGCATGTATATCATAGTAGTGACTAAGCACACATTCCCCACTAACACATTTAGCTGGCAATAATCAGTGTGCCTATTGGAAGCAGGGCTGCACGCACCCGAACACGTACGAGCCGGTGGTGGGAGTGCTGGCGGACGTGATCCCGCTGCTGGAGCTGCCGGTGATCGACCCCACGCAGGCGCTCGCGTTCCCCATGACCGTGGTCGCGCTGCTGCCCTACATGCTGCTGCACTACGAGGACGCCAACGAGCTGTGCGTGCGCGCGGCCTGCCACATCGCGCAGGTACCTCAATTATAGCTTCCCTCTCGCTATATTCATTTAAACACTTCCAAATATACGCAAATACGCAAATATGAGTGAGGATTTTTGAAAATAATGTATGTTACTTTCATTTGTTTTACTTCATTATGATATAAAATATATTTCAGTGCAGAGAGTTTTTCTTTCGACTATTTTCCTCTCGGTCCACATGACACCAAAGCCGATCTAATCTTAGGGTGTACTGAGCAAAAATTCTTATACAGTATGTGTACCATTGTGGAGTACCAAACTGATGGCTTAACGTAATTACTAACTAATCATATTACTCCAAAAGTTAAAATAGGGTGTTGAACTAATGATTGTATGAAATATATTTGTCGCAGTTCACGGCGGAGAAGAGCAAGAAGCTGGAGAACCTCGGCACGGTGATGACGCTGTACTCGCGGCGCACCTTCAGCAAGGAGAGCTTCCAGTGGACCAAGTGCGTGGTCAAGTACCTGTGGGACACGTACTCGCATCTCTCGCTTCAGATGCTCGCCTTCCTCGTCGAGGTGCTGGAGAAGGTAAGTGACGATTGACGATATTTTTATATAAAGGACGGGATAGCGGAGACTAATTGAAACCCCAAGATCGATGTTAATACTACTCATTTAGTATATAAAACACAGGTTTAAATAGGTTCATACGCTTTGCTACATTTGGTTATGTTATACTACTACATTTAGAACAATCCAGAAAATTATCTATGTGTGATTATTGTAATTGTGTCTCACGCTTAATGTATGGTGTCTAGTCTGATATTCATTATACTAAGGTACAAAATAAACAGCTTACAATTAAAACCTAAAAAATATCTAACTACGGTATGAAAATAATCGGTGAACATACGTGAATAAATGAAGATGAATGAGAAGGGCTGTCCAGCCGACCAGCGCAATACCCTGTCGTGCGGTTACTGTGCCGGAGTAAGAGACCGTAGGGGTGCCCAGTAGCCGTGCGCAGGGGGGGCGGGGTCTCGTCCGTCCCCCGTGTCAGCAACCCACACTTTAACTTGGGGAGCGCCGACAAAACATCCTTAGTCCCTTCTCTCCACGTTCTCTGTCACGTTTTTCTGTTATGGGCAAAATCAGGAAAAAGAGCAAGATTAATACAGCGGCCACCCCTACACGGCCACATTAATTGTGTAAATGTTGTCCATCGCCACCTAGAGACAGCTAAGCCGGCTCTGCCTTTTTTAACGGAGACGCAAATTTTAACTCCGGGCGACACATCGCATCTAAGTTACCCCGAATATAGTTTAGAGCACGCTTTTAGACTTCGAGCCGGGGTCTGCTTATTCGTCCGGAGCTATATTTGTTGTTGCCGTCTGAGCTGCCTCGAAGACAAGCACCGATAGACACCGACAGACGGAGTGCTGGACCCTTCAGCGAAATTGATGATTCTCGGTGATTTAAACGCCCACCACATTGAAAACTGGGGCTCTCGAAGTACCGACTTTGCTGGGAGAACTGCGTATGGTTTCTCCTTGGCTTTTGGATTGTCATAGAACGTACCTAGTTTTCCTAGGATACCGCATGTCGAGACCCATAATGCCTCTTTGTTAAAACTTTTGCTGACCACCAATGCACCTGCTTACCAAGTGGTGGGCGGGGCACCGCTCGGGTCTTCTATGACAGCGCTATGACATGAGGCCCTTTAAGAAAGCCGTAAAAAAAGCTCTCCTCCGTAAAAAGAGCATTCCTCCAAAACCGGCAATGCGTGCATGGGTAACTCCTCTGATGTTGCACAAGTCCATAGGCGGCGGTGACCACTTACCACCAAGTGGCCCGTCTGCCTATTTGTTGTTTAAGAATGATGAGATAGAGGAAACCTATAAATGTCAATGTATAGTCAACAATATGAACAGTAGACTGTTTCATAAATACCCTATGGTAATTGTATAGTGAATAGTGATGGTATACACACGAGTTGTGTCGGTAGGGTTCGGTGAACCTCCAGCTGCCCGTGCTGTCGATCCTGCACTGCATGCTGTACTACGTGGAGCTGAACGCGCCCGCCGCGCAGCCCGTCAACGCGGACCTGCTGCGCGCCGTCGCCAAGTTTATCGACGTGAGTACGTTTACGTGCACGTACACGCGTACGTTTTTTTCTTATGTGATAAAATTATATTGTAGTCGTACAAAGACTATGTGAGCACGGGGCATAGGAAGTTACGTCACAGCTCGAGTGACACAACTTTTGGTGGGAAGAGAGCGCGGGTAGCAACGCGGCCGCCGCGGCTGATAGTTCGGTTTTAGGCGGGAAAAGGAAAGTAGTTGTTTGGTGTTCAATATTTTCGAATTAGTGCTTGTGATTATTTAATTGTGTAGTCGAGTATCAGTTAGACTATAATATTATGATATTCTTCTTATGTGATGTTAGCTGATTAAGAAAGGGTAAAGGTACTCGAATGGAATTGCCTTACTTGTTCAGCCACATAAGAATTATTTCACTTAATGCGGGCGATATTTACAGCAAGACGGTCCCAACTACAAGGAGGCGATGAAGATCCTAAAGCTGGTAGTGACGCGGTGCTCCACGCTGGTGGTGCCGCCGCACTGGGACAGCCAAGCCTCCTCTGTGCTAGACACAGAATCGCACAGCAAGAAGGTAACTATTAAACCAATGGGAATAACAAATGTCCGGACTATATAAATAGCTAAACATGAGCGTCCACATTAGTTACTCTGTAACTATTAATAGTTCATGCAACATTGTCGTAGTATCGTATAGCCAGCTTTAATAACCGTCCAAACATTAACGCTTTTGACAGATGTCGAGATCGAGGCAAGTCTTCTGTAATATTGTCTAGAAAATTATACAATAATTGACAACCATAATATACTTTAGGAGCTACCCGGTCGCACGATGGACTTCACCTTCGACCTGTCCCAGACGCCTGTGATCGGGCGCAAGTACTTGCCGAAGGGCGGCGGGAGCCAGCCCGCCACCGGGCCCAGCTCGCTGTCCAACGCGTCCAGCGGCACGCCGGACAAGGGTGAGTGCGCTTCGTACTTCATTTCTCTGTCACACGTCTATTTCTCACTAAACGAGTATGTCGATTTAAGGGTCGTCGACATCGGGATCGGCGTCCACGGTGGTGGGTCCCGAGAGCGGCGTGCCGGCGAACGCGACGCAACCGCAGAGCGCCGCCTCCCCGCGCCGCTCGCTCTCGCTCTCGCCCGCCGACGCCCTGGCCGCCGGCTGGAAGCGACCATGGATGTCCCAGGTATTATATTTAATAAGACTTGTGATGAAAGTCCTATTGATTCTATCACGTGAATTACGTTAACGACAGCCGTAGGTTTAAAAAAAACCGAAGACTTGTTGAAACTAATTTAACTAATAAGAAAATTACAATCTAATTAATTGACTGACCAATTCTGTGTACAGATCAATAATGAATTTATTTTATAATCATAAAATGCAAGAAGACAAAATTGCTGACACGCATCATGATCGACCTGAATCGGGGACGCACGTACATACAAATATCGATGCTCGCTCCGACGTCGGCGGCCTTCCCTGTCGCTGGGCACGTAACACGTGTATAATAATGTACAACACAACAACAAGAATGCAACAACGACAATGCAACCCTTTCGTTGGTCGACAGAGCCGCGTGCGCGAGTGCCTCGTGAACCTGCTCACCACGTGCGGCCAGCGCGTCGGCCTGCCCAAGAGCCCTTCCGTAAGCATTCCCGTTTTCTCTCACAATAATATTCAATATGTATCAATTATATTAATAAAATCGAACATATATACATCATTTATATTAATATTTTGTTTGTACATAGTGTTCTATACTTGATAATATCGCACGCGTTATTGCGAACAACGCCCGCTGCGAACAGAACGAATCCGGAATAATTAATGTGATATTTCTATCCATCGCTGCGATAGGACGATTTATTAACCACTTTGTGTTCTAAGGTAATGGTCACTTGAAAATATATGTAATTATGGTTATGTGTTGCTTCACACCGACACCATGCTATGTGTAAACTAATTATGTATATAAAGTTGATATAGTGGCGTTTAGTGGGAGCCACGCCGGTACCTGTACTGCCACATGGACGCCACTGTCCGCTGCTGTGGTGTGAACGCTTCCCTACATCGTGTCTCGGTTACGTCACTAGGAACGTTCAGTTACAACTTCCAAAAAACACTGCTTACACAATCAAATGTAGCTACGCGTTTGACGCGTCAAGGACAACGTTTGATGAAAAATGAAATATATTTGTTTAGTATAGTATACAGAAAAGATAGTATTCAAAGTAAGAACGATTCATGGTACTTATACGAAGAGGTCGCCACAGTTAAATTGAAACGGTAAATTCAATTACCACAGTGCATAATAATAATGATTCGTGTAAATAAAAATTCTGTTAATACCAAAGCGTACATGATGACGTACACGTTTTTAGTTATGTAACCGAGAATGCTTTACGTCGATACGCCATTTGCAAATCACTATCATCATTCATATTATTAAATGTTGAATTTCAATGCGACATCAATCACCATCCGCCATGATCGCAACACTGACAGCCTCCCCCTACTCCCGCCGGGAGTGGCCTGCAGAATACTTCACAAATGCCTCGTAGGCTGGGGACCGTGGGAATCCCAAATGCATCCAACTAGTAGATCAATGCTCTACGCAATCACACCACCAACCTGCAGGTTGACAGGATAATGATCTGCAATCCGTGAAACTTCTGTCACCGAAATGTCTTACTTCCTGCTATATTGATAATTTTCCAATACAATTGTCTGTAACTACAACAACAAGAAATTATATAAAATCCACGTAATCTTTTTGTGATTGCACAAACACTCAGTGTCAAATTTACACGATTCGTAGGATTAGAAAGAATTCCCATATATTACTGAGATACATTAAAATTAATTGTATTAAACTAATCGGTTTTGCGATTGTTTGTAATTAATAGTCAATGAACAATATGACCATATCAGTTTATTAATGATAACATTGGAGAAATATCAAATGTACTATGTACATTTGTTCATGATATTACGTAAACTGCTTTAATCTGTAGCATTATATAACGACACAGTCTTTAGTCCATCTAGTACTATGCGACTCAGCTCGAGTCTCCTCTTGCGGAGTATCCGCTAGGTTTACTTCACCCTTGAACTTTCACTCCCGTTCCACTCTCGTACAGATACAAAACGAGCGTGAACTCTGATATTTTCACGATAAATATAAAATGCTGAAGCTCTTTCGCTGATTGGAACTATACGATGTAAAAATCCAATCAGTTATTCTGAGAAACTCTCATATCTCACTTATTCTAACAGATTCCTTAATGGTTTGTCATGTGATTATTATTAATCAAACGGAAAATGCTACTGCTTATATTTAGGAGAATATTGTAAAGACATTATACAAAACATGTACCTAAATACCAAATGTTAAATTTGATCATATAGATTTGATATACATAAGAGGTACAGAATTGTGTCCATTTTGTGCGACATAAATGTGTTACACAGTGTTGTGTCAGAAAAGCTGCTCTGTATAAGGTAAGGGACGCGGCGTCACGCGGTCACGTTACGAATGTTTTACGCCCGCACCCGTACAGTCACCTACACGTATAGCACACGTTGGAGACACGCTACCGTCAGGTATTTTGGCGAGGAAGCAGCACGTCGGTTTGTGTATGAAATTAACCGACTTTCAAATAAATCAACGCAATCATCCGCCATCGCCCTTGCCAATGTTGTATGGAGTAACGTCAATCATACTGAACACCCGCCCGCATACAAGAACGTGCGGTAGAATATAACGTGCGTTACAATGTTTTCTAGCTAATCTTGATTTCGGTAATGTAACACTTTAATTCTCTCTCGCTATGTCTATGTTGCGTTACTTTATTTAAAATTTTCAAGGGTCCCGGTACACGCTATCACGTCGCAGTATTAATCAACACACATTGTGGAGAACGGTGTCAACAGTGGGCTATGTAGTGAGCATGGAAGTGTGGAAGTATTGTCGTGAATATTTACATTATAATTTACATCTACATAAACACATATTATCGCGCCTGTTTCCTATAAGGATGAGTTGAAACTGAGAAATTCCAGTGATTTCAACAATAAATTAAATGAATGAGCGTGTGTGACTATTTTGCTGATAGTAGAAGGATCCAAGGAGGAAAATCCAATATGTATATTAGTGTCTTTCACCTTCCACTGAGACTACTTTAAAATCTTGCATATTTGTTATATTAGCAACTGTTGACCGTCCACGCTCCGTAGCCTCTTGTAATGATAAGGAGCGGCGTCGAAACGTCCGCAGGTGATCTTCAGCCAGAGCTCGGAGCTGCTGGAGCGCGAGTCCTCGATGGCGTCGTCGCTGGAGGAGGTGTCGGGCACGCCGGGCAACGAGCCCTCGTGCGGCGCTCCGCCCACCGACCACTTCGGGGTGTTCAAAGACTTCGATTTCTTGGAGTACGAGAGTGAGAGTATTGAGGTGTGTTTCGATTGACTTACAAAATGTCAAAATGTTCACGCCTTCATAGAACAATAAGATTTTAGTGATTATTATAATTGTACTTATTCAATAATAATTGTTTGAAATGCTGTAATGATAAAGGTTATAGTATCCCACCACTCTATCAATGTGGCCGTTAGTAAATAAATTCACAAACTATATTTATTATGTAGTTGCAGGCCAATAAATATTTATTATTGAGTAGTAGTATACATATGATAAATAATATGAATGTGGTGTTGCATGAGCAGGGCGAGAGCTCGGACAACTTCAACTGGGGCGTGCGGCGGCGGCTCCTGAGCGAGGAGCGCGAGGAGGGCGCGCCGCCCGAACGCAGCCCGCCGCCGCACCGCGCGCCGCTCGCCGACCACGCGCACCACCACCACCACAAGCAGGTACCCACCGCCGCCGCCAGCACCACACTGCTGCCACTCTACACATCCCAATACTGTTATAATATTCGCTCTTGCCTTCAGCGCTAAGTACGTTCATCAGTTCCCAGGTCGTGATGTTGTTTGTTGAAACGTTTTTTTGAGATGGCTGTTAAACACCTCCATGTCGTTCAATATCATAATATTTTATATTCATACAATCTTTTTATGACCTTCATCATTATTTTGCTTTTACATTTAAGAACGAAATAAAATTTCAATCTTTTCCATAGAAAAAACTTGAAAAATGATTTTATTAAAGCTGGGCCATGAGGATTCATCGGACGAGGAAGGGGGGTGGGAGGAGGGCGGCGCTCGCGGGGAAGGAGGCGATGGCGACGCGGCCGTCCACCACGAGATGGCGCTTCGCCCCCGCGCCCACTCCCTCTCCAGTGCCTCTAGCGGCGGAGAAGCTGATGGTATGTACTCACTTTGAATGGCACTCGTGCGTCCTGGCCGCT
>DWQT01003520.1:0-12406 GCA_018244895.1 Myscelus amystis hages | reverse complement strand
GTGTAAAAAGTACAGACATTAATGTCTGACACTTATGTCACAATTTCTGTCGTAGTCTGAACGTACCATTAGATTTGCTTACGTTTATTTGTACAATTTTCTATGCGGCGTTGACAAGTAAAAGTTAAACATCTATCTATCTATTTAACTGTGTGTCTATCTATCTTCTCATTTATTTGGTTTCCGTTTCACGGTACTGTATCGGTAAACTTACAAAGACACGAGACAGTCCATTTATGACAAATGTCCGACGGTATTAGTTTATATTGCATTTTATAGATCTTGATGAGAAACTACCTTATTATCTAAACAGGTTCAATTGACAGCTTCATTTCTCTCGATATTCATATAACACTAGAGACATTTCAAGAACGCAGGCAGCGTTCCTAAGCCGTTTTGCTGCTTATCAGCACATGGTGCGGCCATGACATAAGCTGTCATTAACGCTAACGACAAAGGCGGGTGACGCATCACCATTGTCGTTAGACAATATTGAATAGATCATATTCTCTTTGTACTTTGGTGTATTGAAAATAAGAGAATTATTCCTATTATAGCTAGTACTCTTCTATTTATAAAAATAAATTGATTCCAGTTGTTTTTATTATATTTTTTTACTGTACAATAAAACAATATTAAATAACAATATTTAATATTAATAACTAGCGATTCGAATCCAGGTGCGCAATACCTGCTGATTTTACCAAGTATGATTTTGTTTTCTCAATAATCAACGCCACAATGTAATTCTGCTGTCAAACAGCAAAGCCTAACACACACGGAGAGCTCGTGCAATGACTGCATCTCATTTCCATCGTCCGATGAAGCAGCAGACAGGATATAATGGATTGGATACAAATAAGCTTAATTAAAGCACAGTGACCCAATTTCACTACTGCATAATTAGCTACGCGATTTAAGTCCAGGGTTGTCAGCGCCACGATTAATATTATTATGTGCGTTTGCAGACTCGGCGTCGGTACCTTTTTAACTTTTACCATTACATTTACCAAAGAGAATATTACAAGGAAAAAGCTGTTTAATATAAAAACAAATGCCTTTGAGATATAATGGCAAAACATTAGGTACTTACGTTAAAAGTCACAAATAATTTATTCCATAAACAAAACGACGTAGCACAGTGATACGAAAAAAAGAACAGATATACTTTAACGTTATTCTATACATATATAGGTCTGTCTGTATAACCGTTATAGAAACAAAAAATACTCGACGGATTTTAACGAAACTTGGTAAAAACATTTTTCATACTCCTGAACTGGGATATAGTATACTTTTCATCGCGCTACAATCAATAGGAGTAGAGCAGTGAAGGGTAACGTTGGGAAAACGGGAGAAGTTACTCGATTTTTTTAAGTTTCCGCTGCGTGTGCAACCTTATAATTTATATAGCAAAGCAACGTTTGCTCGGTCAGCTACTTATTAATAAATGAGAACTGAATTCCCGACAACCCTAGCCATGCAAAGTGGTGCAAACAAAAAGGTATCAAAGCCGGCCGCATAAATTAAAAAAAAAAACGACCTCCTATGCATATGTATCTGGTTTTTGCAATAAAATCGTATCGAAATATACGAACTGCTCAGTTAATAACAGTGATATGAAAAAATTGGATCACATGAATTTAAATATATAAAAAACGGCATCTTAATATATATTAATAATATCACGAGACTGGTCGCAAACGGCCATATGACTTCAAATCTCACAAAGCCTGCGTTTTGTTAACTGCAGACAATTGGTAAAACTAAAAATATACATTTCTAAATAAGTATATGAATAATGCATTTTTTTACCGAAACAGTCCTTGCATTCGACTACGACCTAATTTTTTGGTAAGCAATATTTCTAAGCCCGGACGTAATGAATATTCAAACTTGTCCCAAAAAGGAATCGACGAACACAAATCCTTGGTAAATACCTAATCAAAAATTTCTTAGCCAATGGACCAAATGAACTATCTTATCTTATTAATATTATTTAAAATGTGAAAGTTTGTGAGTATGGATCTTTGTTACTCTTTCACGCAAATACTATTGAACCGATTACGATGAAATTTGCTACGTAGGTAGCTGAAGACCCAGAATAACACATGGGCTACTTTTTATCCTGGAGTTCCCGAGGGATCGGGAATTACACGGGAATAACGAGAATTTATTTTGTTGTAAGGCGACACGAATTTCGCCGAGCCAACTTGTTCGTAAATTTAATAAATCGTAGTACATTTTTACTGCGATTGCGAGCGAGTCAACATCGTACAATACAGAGAGTATAATATAATAACCGAGCGCGTAACTAATTCATTGCTAAAGCGATCCTTAACGCGGCGTACGCGCCAACGGGCCAGATTGTTAATAAACCGATTCGCACGTTCACTTAACGACCCATACGAGATCGTAGTGGTCCCATTAAAAATGTATATTTAATAAACGGACACGAACCGAGCGTGTTTACGTTATAATAAGACTGGTGCTCATCGAGACTGTTTTATTGGAACACATCAAATAGATCAAACACTAATATTCGTGTATGGTCGCCGAATATCGCAAGGATCGTGCAGGCTTTGATCGATAAATCGAGCTTCTTTTCCTTAGACATATAAACAAACGCCCTGGAAATAGAACAGTTTAAAAAATGAAGATATAATGGTGTTTAATCGTTCTTTTTTATTTAGCTATAGGCTCGCGTTTGACTGCCATCCCATTTGATGGAAAGCGGGATTCCGCCTAGGATGTAGCACGCTCGCTTAGAGAGTGGCTATGGCTAATCTGTAATGGATAGCAGCATCCTACCTTATCTCGATGCGAGTGGCGGTGATGGGTGATCGGCGGCGGGTGCTGCGGCGGCGGCGGCGGGTTCTGTCCGGTCACGACCACCGGTAACCCGTCGACTATGGTCACCATCACCCGCTTGTCGGCGCTGCGGCGTCGCTCGGCCGAATTGCGCCGCCTCCTCTGCTCGTCTGCGACGGGTCGGGAGAAAACCGTGCGCCGGTCGAAGTTCCTCGGGTCCGCTTGATTCTCCGCCGCCCTGGTCGCCGGCGTGTGGCTCTTCGACCGTTTCAGCAGCCGCATCACGTGCGATTTGAGCGCGTCCGGCTTGCTGACCGGCGGCGGCTCCGGCTTGTGCTTGTACGACTGCGAGTGCGCGTGGTGGCGCTGCACAGACACGCCGTGCCCCATCGCCGGCGGTATCACGTTCGACAGGCTCTTGACCGCGTACGCGGCGTCCACTTTGTTGCCGGCGACACACGACACCTCGTACATCCCGACGTGCGAGTACCGCGCGCCGCCTGCCCGCGGGGACGTTGACGTTTCGCGTACGTATCAAAAAACGACGCCCATCGTTTACGACGATCGAATCCTTAACGCACTGCAATCCTTTAGCACTGTTCACACCGAGCGACGCGACAGAGGACGCGCGCACCGCATGATCGGCGGCGCGACGCTGCGTTCGGTACGCGGAACGCACTAACTGGAAACACACCACTGAATCGTCACACGCTCACCGCGACGGAGAATTCGCGCGTCGCACGTGATCGCAACGATACACGACAACAAGTCGGACCGGGCGCGAGGGACACAAAAAAGAGGAAACCATTACACCGTACGAGGAAAAAGAATAGTAGGCGTGCGGCGCGATCGTGTTCACTCGCGGACGTTTCGATGTACACTGTGCTCTTTTCAAGTGATGATACTTTGTAACTTGGCAGTTTATTTATACGCCGCCCGCAGCACGTCCGTCGCGCGCGACGCTCCGCGGTGTACTGAGCGTGGCGGCGACGAGCGCCGGGAGCCGCGGAGTCAATTCGATGATAGTCGCTGAATGATAACAGCGGATGTTCGCCGCTGTGGCCGTCGAGATGGGGCGCGCCGTAATCCGCTAAAAGGTCAATGTTTCGATGGAGTCATTGGGCCAATTGATGTAATGAGATCAGTTAGAACACGTTACCAATTCACGTTCGCATATACACTGTCCCGATGCGAACGCTAACAATACC
This sequence comes from Myscelus amystis hages, assembly GCA_018244895.1. Classification (NCBI taxonomy): domain Eukaryota; kingdom Metazoa; phylum Arthropoda; class Insecta; order Lepidoptera; family Hesperiidae; genus Myscelus; species Myscelus amystis. The sequence continues at coordinate 8,387 of DWQT01003520.1, read as the reverse complement.
CACTACTAATATGTTTATATATCATTGCACACAAAAAAACGCGTTACGCGCATGTCGCAGTGGATGTTAGTTGAGAATCAGTCAGAGCATAGGATCACGATTATCATCATAAAGGTGGAATGTCAATTCAAATAAGCCTACAGACCATTCAAGCATTATTCTGTGAACGATATAAACAAACCTTAATATTTCGTTTCCTAAAAAAACAATATTAACCGTGTACATAGCGTTACATATGGGAGGCAGTCGACGCCAGTCGGGCAGAAAACCGAGTTCTCTCGACGGTCGCTATCTATTCGTATACCTATAAATGTTTCGCGGGAATTTTGAGCGAATTCCTCGCGGTGCGCGGGCCGCGGAATCCGCTTTGTGAACTCCGTATAACTCTCACCGTCGTGTCGCGATTTCATGGAGAATATGTCAACCTCACCCCTCCCTATATATGTATGTTGTACATATGTATTGTAACATATTGCGAATATGTCATCGCGTTGACGTGAAGAAGCGATCGTTAGCGATCATCTTAGTCATTCCGCTTCTATTGCAATACATGAAACTTAGGACATACCATAAATGCAATAGATCAATGTAATATTTCATTCACTTAGTGGTTTTTGGAATTAGGGGTTTACATATGAAAAATTGCGCCATATTTAATATAATTTAGTGCTGATGGAAAACATTGTGAACAATATTTGCACACCTTAAGAGTTCTATACACGGTTCCTTAAAGCGCCGCCTAATCAATCGGTAATCTTACACCTTGTCGTTATGAGAGGAAACCGGGGTCCCACGGTACAACAATAAAAGGGTTGAAGAAAAAAAAACAGGCAAATTTTAGTGAATTATTACGACACGTTAATCGAGTGTGTAATATAGTGTACAAAGCTATTTTAAGTTTTACATCCAACAAAGAAACGGCCACTTCCTTACGACAGTTGCTAAAATTGTGTGTACGTCATATAACTTTCAATATGCATGTTTACGGTCGTGCGAAATACTGCATAATGACACTGTGTACACATAACTGATGAATATTAAATTATTTTTTCAGTTTGTTCTCATAGTTTTGATCGTTTCAAAAATGAAATATATGAACAATGACCTAATGACACATGCTAATGTTATAAGTCAATTACTACTGCGATTTTTTACAATAAACGGCAGATATTTACGAAGATCATTGCCCATTATTTCAAATGAATCCCTTAATCCCTAAGTCTTGGTAACAGGGCGAATTGTAGATTTAAAAAAGAAAACATTGATTATTATTTAAGCGCCTTTAGCTATGTCCAACTTTAAGACTAATCTCATATGGAACATTTAATTGGTTAATTGTAACGAATTACTTTAATAGGCAGTTACTAAATACTTCGCAACCTTTTGCGAAAACGTTTGCACAGCTTCTATAGGCACGCTTGTTCATTTACGATTGAGTTAATTGTATGAGAAATTCATTACCTTGCGGAAAAGTTATTTCATAGCCTAATTTAAAACCAGAGCAAACAGACCCAGTAATATTGTCTCAGTCATTTCTCTAAGAGAAGGACCTAACCTCACTTAGCATTTGAGCTCGTAGTCGAACGTATGCCAGAATATTTTAAATTAAAAAAAAACTTACATAACTATATCTGTATTAAGTTGAATCTGATGACTAGACGCCTGGAATCGAGATACGGTCGACCATAAAGCGGGTCAATGAGCCGCGGAAAGCTTAAGAGTTACGTAGAATAAAATTATGTTAATATCCATTATGTGCGACAATTGTGAAATTGCAAATGTCAAAATCTATCTCAACAGCACTCAAGAGATTAAATTGTGAGCATTAGACGTTTGATTGCATAAGACCGTGTCGCAAGTTTGCAATATGCAACGAACGAACACTGGCTGAATGTTGCATATCGCTATTGAGGCAGTTCTTTCGCGTATACTTATGTATTTATATTTTACTCTTGAGTAAACAATGATCTGATGAAATAAAAAAAAACGACGGAAGACCGCTGAAGTAGACCAACTTGTCAGGGAAATGCCAACTGGGGAATGTCGTATCTTTCCAAGTGTTGGAAACTCTCAACAGAAGAAAAGTAGAATTAACAATTTCATGACAGCCCTAGCAGATTATACGCAATGATACCGTTAAGCAAGATGATAAGGACTCCAGTCAATGACAGACAAGTAATAAGAGTTAGACCTAAGGTCTAGACTGAGCTATATGTGATGATCGCCAATAGTGTATATTAGCCAGTAGAAGCCCTTCCGACGGTATCGGTATTGTTCCGTTGCCCAATCCAGCTCGCAAGGGCCGGCGTTAATCAACCACGTTAGACGTCATTAACGTTGGCGAACGTACTAATCATAACAATAAACTTCCATATCGCCCTACGGTACCAGATCGCGCTACGCATAAAGAACCCTATACGACAAAACATTGAGATCAAAGTCGGTTGGCGACTGATACAATACGCTGTTTGAGCGCACCGAAAAGTTTCCAATTTCAAATTAGTAGGGTCACCGCCCACTACGGTTAAAATAAGTTCAGTGGATGGCGTCAAGTTTGTCTACGCAAGTGTTCGTTAGTGACAAAATCAAAAGTCATACTATTGTGAAAGACATAACAAATATTTACATATGTGTATATAGAGAATCGATTCACAATCGTAGCACAGATAAGATTAAGATGCTAGACAGATAAAAGGAATTCTGCAATGGGTGGTTAACACCAGAGGCAGTCTCCGTGCTTATTTGTTAATTTAATATTATAATAACATCACACATTCGAGTCAAGAGCCTTTAATCGAATGTTGATCGCCGGTTGCAATTGTATGAGCAATTTAAGAAAAAAATCTATCTGCGATTTAACTTAAACGATGCATGTGCATATTATATACATCGCAGTATTGCCAAAAACTGTTTATTGCCGATCGGATTCGGATACAGGTCGGCGAGTTTCAATGAACGTATGAACCGAGTTTCAATGAAATAATTGTTCGGAGTCGAAACGATCTCGAAATAGAAGCAATATTTAGCTTAACATCGATAAAAGTCCCACCTATGGAGCCTGTTCATGGCGGGCAATATCGATGGCTATTAGAGAATGTTGGCACGTGCGACCTACACGGGCCGCACGCGTCCACCGGCCCCCTGATCGTCCATTGTTCGCCAGCTCGAGCCACTTTCGCTGAATTTCCCTCCGTATACCGTGCGCCGGTGACCGGCGGGCCTCGCGTGGCGCGGTCACACTTCCAATGCGATGAATCACTATTGCTAAGTAAGGACCAACCGGTCTACAACTACAATTATAGAATTTGGGACGGCTCAAACATCCATCTCATCTTGAACTAAGCAAAACCTGCGTCTACTGTAGTGACAGTAGTAGAGAGACTGTAGAGACAACAGATGAAAGAGCACATATTTTTTATAAACATAATCTTTCACCCACACAAGGAATACATTGCATTTGAATTCGATACGAAAAATGTAAAGACGCAAACAAACAACTTTAAATCAATTTTCCATGTCTAAAGAAAAACGTAGCTAACGTTTCCTTAAGCATACGTACTGAAGCAAATATTGATTCCGTTTTCGGTCACATAACATCCGTTCGGTACGAAGTGCTTTTCGCGGGTACTACTGTGGCAGTGGGAGAAGATTACCAACAACAACAGTCGTTTCCGAGCGAGGTATCTGTTACGTGACGCCTCCTTGATACCGTCGGGCAATCCACAATAACGGATACGGAAACAATATGAATATCAATGTTTGTTTACGAACACGGCGCGCGCCCGGTAGCGTCGGAATCCAATTTGATTGAAGGCACCCTTGGATTGACTCGAGTGCTACAAACATTACGTAGCAGTGATGTTAGTTGATGGAAACACTAAGATATAGATTCGATCAATACACACGATTTTGTATGCCCATAGACTGTAGTAGACGCATCAACCGATCTCGAACACATTGTCATTATTGAGAAAGAAGCGTAATGCTTTTAAAAATACTCAAGTGTTCCATGTCCTTAACGTAGTGAAGGTTTGCAGTTTTACGAGCGTTCGGTAATATAATGAACGGCACTTTTCGTAATCACAGCGCAATGAGAACTTTTATCGCAGAGAGCGATCACAATTGCGTCGCAACTAGTTCAAAGGAAACTGCTTTCAATCACAGACGATGTTGTTATCCACGCTTCGGTCAATAATATGGTCAACACTAGGTACTACCACAAAATACCTAAAACGAATAAAGGTAAATTGAATGATTGAAAACTTCTCATTACTCCCTGTTAAATATTAAAGGAAAAATATCAATTAGGTCAATAAGCAGTACTTTAGAATGATTTTCATAAAAGTAGATCAAGTCTAGGAAAACGCATCTAGATCGCAGGTTAATCATTATAAAAAATATGCATCGGAAATAAATGTTGCGAATCAGAACAAAGAGAGCTAGTAAATAAGAGCAGAGATATTCATTTAAACTCAAAGTTAAATACGTAAACAGAAGTAAACAATGAGACATTAATAGTTCTTAACGTACTTTCTGTAGGCCATCATTGACACTACATATACATGACGGATACAAAGCTCAAAATGACATGACAAGTTAACAAAACGAACCGTATAACATGAGTATAGCAAAGTTGTTCAGACAACCTGAATAGAACCGCCCCATTATCGTCCGACTTGGATTGAGAAGGGTGCTTTCACGGAGAGAGACAGACACGCGGCGAAAAATATTTTACGTCAACATTTGACTCGCCCGAACGCACACTAAACAGAAGCCACTACTAAAAAGCAACAGAATTTGGATTGCGACCAAATCAATTAATATTGTGTTACGTATATGATAATACTGGCTGCCTGAGAGGGATGGCGGGATGGAATAGTGCAGCGGTTCTACAGAGAAAGACATTGGAGGGAAAACGAGAGATGAGCATTGAGTGACAAGTACGGAATATATAAACATTGTAAAAAGTGCAATAAACCTTTTAAAAACCGATCATCTGTTTTTTACGACATTTCTGAGCAATTCATTAGGTGTACAGCATTTTGCAATTAACAAAGTTCCCTTTTCCGGAAATCATACAAATATTGGGCACAAAAAATTCTAATGAAATATGGAGTGTCCGGAAATGAGTCGATTTTTTCGTGTCAACTTTTACGCTTCCACTTCCATGAAGAATCAATGTCCGGGAGAACTTCTCAAAACGAGACACAATGTTGACACGAATACAGTGTTGTCCAGCACTGAACCCGTCACACGAATGACAAGGGTCTATCTCGGCACATGTCAATATTTATAGCGTCGACGTGTAATTCCGTAGCGAGCACAATAGTTATAGAGAATACGCAATCTTTTCGGTTACACCGGACCGTTCCGTTGGTGGTGACAGCAGCGTTAAAAAAACAGTGTGTACCTAGCTATCTTACTTGCATTTTGACACTTCTCTTTTAGTTACTTGTACATTTGTGTTAACTTAGTAACCTTTTGTGTCATATGCCTCAGTTTCACGAGGTGTAGTTGCAACAAAGCATATAAGGCTATTAATTATTTAATGTTCAATGTGCATTATGCAATCTCTGTGAAAACTATTTGATCATATTAGAAAATCCCAAATTCCGATATGCAAAGCTTTTATAGTCGTTCCAAACTCTGAGCAGACAGATAATAGAAAACACTGGTAGTTTTTATTGGAATAGGTATGTCAAAGGATTTATAGCGTTCCTGTATGATTAATAGATGCCTGAAGCGCAAGATCAGAGATTCGAAATAACTAGATTCGTATCCAAAACGTAGTGCATGAAGGTTACTATAGCGTTAGATCGAATGAACCTTTTATCGGATCACGTATTACACGTCCGCACACACGACAATATACCTGTCGAGTGCGAAATGGGAACCTCTCGAGGGATTAATCGAAAATACAAGCAAATCCAATAAATTCCAACAATAGCATTATCTCCATTGACATAATGAAATCATATATCATTTTCATTACTGGTTGCGTGTAAAAAGGACGGTTGCTAGTATTATTTACTTGTAAGGAATGGAAATTACAATTATGGAAATTATAATGTCGATGGATGGAATAGGAAAAGAGAAAACCTCAGAGAATGGACAGAATAGGAAAATCTGTTCAAAATAATCTGAATAATAACAGTAAAAACCGCAATGTCAATGTTTTTAAACAACACAAAAAGTGAACTCTCGTGAAAAATAAAACTCTCTAAAGTGTTAAGACTGACAATCGGTCTCACCTTACCATGACTCGGTCGGATTTTTTCACTTTATTTTGAAAACGGAGCAAGGTTAGGTCTCTACTGAACGTGCGCTGATGTCAAAAACGCTCTTTGAACTAAAAAGTTATGTTGACATCGCGGTGAAGAAGTTTGTGATGTTTTATCACATTAAAGAACGCAGATAGTATTCTGGAAATTTACAATTTTGCGGACATATCAAGAGCAACGATTCTTTAATATGGATAGAGTAAAACTATTAAATAACACTTTTTGCTACAAATTGAAAAGACATTTTAATACTAAAGATTTGGTTTGCTCTCAAAAGAACTTGTTGTCCATGGGTAATTGATAAGCGTTCTAAAATTGTAACACCTTTAGGTATTTCTTGCTACAAAAACATCTCTCTGTGTCTAGGCAATTGAACACTTGTATTTACATAGCCAAATTAAAATGTTAAATAACATAGGCCTCGCAATGGGGCTTTGAAATTATCGTGCCAATTTAAACGTCCATAGCTGTGAACCTTCTACAATAATCAAAATCATTCATATCTCAATGTCTAATTGTATTACAGGCATAAACGCTATCATTAAGTTTTACATGGATTATTTCAATCACACTACACTGTATGTAGTACAACAGTTGACGAGAATCATAAAATTGATTAAAACCAACGTCCGTCACACGCCCCGCGACCGCAACGAAATTTACAAAGAAGAGGCGGTAATGCGTCTTCTGAAAGTTTACAATCCAATAAACCAGTCGTAACTGGATAAACATGATTCCCACCAACCGAAGTTACAACGAGAGCTTTAAGCCCGCAGAACCTACTAGACACCGGCGTAGTGGAATTTAATAAACGCGTTTGTACAAATATCAACGGCGGAATGGCTACGTTTGAATGCGAATTCAAAGGTAATTCCTACAATTCTCTTGCCTCACGTTAAGTATACTGGCAATATCGCCCAATGTATTTTGTAGTTATTTAAAGTGTATATATAGATACAAAGATTGTTGTAGTTGACGAGTACACGCACACGAAGCCATTTGTACACTTTTGTTTTCTATTGCCTGTTCTTTTGTTATTACACTATTACTTGTCTCTGTAGGCAAATGGTGCATCTGCATCACAGGGCTTAAGTCATGTACAGAGCCCTTGAGATTAGCATGTGTTTATATCAATCAATAATTGTTAATTTCTCGTTCTTTATGTAAATAGTGCAGTGAAAATAAAGTTATTTTAAGACTTACAATTAGTTAGCATGATCTTAAGACTGAAACGTTCCCCAAGACCCCAAGTAACCGTGCAGCCGTCTACAACATTAAAGCCGAGACCAAGAACCTTAGAACACTGCGGGATTACGAATAGTAGATGCCGGCGCAGTAAACTGCAAAGTCATTTAGATTCATCCCTCCGACGTCAAGTTTTAATTCAACCCGAGCACGGGGGGAGATTAAAAAAGATATCGCGAACTTCATCTTCACTTTACTGAAAAGGGGCGGAACGAGGAACGTAATAATTATTGCGAACGCGACGACATTTGAAAATAAAATAAAAACAGACACCGGGGTATTTGTAAACATAACACATAAACATCATCATGACAACACAACTTTCCTTAACTTAAAAAAATCATAGCCGTCCAATTCCACTAAACATTTTCCTTAATTGAGACAACATTTTAATTAACTAAAATCGCAAAACCATGTTGTCTTATACAAACCTACCTACCACAACAAACATATCTCACGTACGCAACTAGAATATTTACCGGAGGGTATTTTCATACGGGGTTCGTGGGGAGAGAGAGCATATTAGGTACGACTGCTTCGCGAACAGCTCATAACAGTCGGCCTGCGCAGATTGCCAGACGGTAAACAACGAAGTATGTATGTACATTGAAAGAACGACAAACGGCGCCTGTAATAGCGCCTTAGCATGCCCTTTAGGAGAGTTAGCTAAGGCCCTATATAAATTAGTTAAAATTGGTACAGACAATAATCGATAGGTGTCATTTGGGTGCTGTGTATGTGTTATTGTTAAGTTTATTGAATGTGTTATTTGTTAAGTTTATTCAAACAATGTGATGTGTGAACTTTAATGTCAAATGTATTATATTACAGAGCGACATGGCAAGTTGCCAAAGCTCTTTA
>DWQT01003519.1:0-12406 GCA_018244895.1 Myscelus amystis hages | reverse complement strand
TGGAAATTATTTCCTGGATTTATATTCCAATATCACATGTATACATAATATAACACTTAGCTGTTACCGTTAAAAAGTACCCTGTAACATAATTCAGTTAATACTCTATATGTATGCTGCATTTCATATAAATCCAGGAAATATTTTCCACGTGATTGACGAACAAACATACAAACAAATTAATGTATAAACATTCACATTCCAAATAAGGCTTGGATGGGAACTACACCCAATCATAACATAACCGTCATGAAAGTATAGAACATCAAAATGTTCTTTGACGGTTGCCAATTTCTTACTTGTATTAATAAAATCAATTAAGTTAATAGCTTCGATCTTCAAAGCTCCATAACACGAAAGTAGCCATACAACGATTTCTATATAACTTATTAATGGGTCTTCAGCTTCCTTAATGGAAAAATAATTTCATTTTGTATCCGCACCGAAGGCGGATCACACAGCCCATACACATTTTTATATTATACACCTGATAGCTTTGTTTTCTTTCTTATGTAACGTTTTCAGTATATTGGGATTAAAAAACAACACCTTCATATTCTGTTTGTCAATGTTGAGGCCTAAAGTACATAATTGCTTAATGCGAATATAGGTAATTAATTAACCCTTAGATTCCTAGTCTTTACATTTTATAGGAATGCTTGATGCAGTGGGTACGTCTGTAGTATTAAAAAAAAGCTTATAGCAAAATATTGTGAAATCTGCTAAAAGGCACAAGGCGTGTATGAAAGGCATAATTCCGGAAGTAAGTGCGCTTGAGAAAATTGAAGTAGAAAAAGAATTAGCATCCCCACTTGGTGCTGAAGGATAAAATAATAAAAATCTTACTAATTGTGCAACTAAATGTATATTATGGTAACTGGGTAACTCATAAATATACATACTATATTATAATACGAATTATACATAAATATTTTCATTACATCCACGCTCAAAACACAATTGTACACAATAAATTATTTGTCTTGGATGGTAATCGAACCTACTTCCGGTTTAGAAGCAGCCTGCTAACGAATATTTTTAGCTCAATCATGTGACTTGTCGCCATCACCAGTAACCTCAATTATATATTTTCTTAAGATAAATTTAGGGATATATTACATAAAACTAAATCTCACCGCATTTCAATTACAATTTGATGGAAAATTAATTAGGCGTCCTAAAACTCCACTACGAAATGCCCTTTGAGACGATAAATGTCACCTCCGCTGTAGGTACATGTGGCTTGAAATATCGAAATGTTGGTTCCATGCCTACAAAATCAAAGGCAATCAGGGTCAGTAATTGACACGCCCACCCTATTATCAATATAGCCTCCGGGGCTAATGCTTATGAATTACACGCGGTCCCAGTAATAAGAGACTGTTAAATTAATGATCCATTAACGTTTCATGAGTGTGTATTGTTAGCTGCGAGATAATAGTGTTTGGGATAATTGTATCTACTATGTTTCAGATTTAGGCTTTATTTTCAGACTTAGGCTTTAAAGATGACATGTTTTGTGGCTTTAAAGAAAACATCGTGTTGAAACCTGCGCATCTTAGATGATGTTAAAATATAAGGTATACTGAGTTGGCTACCGAGGTGGATTGCGGTCTAAAACCTCAATAAAAGTTAGTTCACCTTTCAGGGTTTTGTAAACCGGATGACAAAAGGCGGCGAGAACAAAAAAACAAGAATAAAATATAAATGTAATTAGCTACGCCGCAATATCTTCACTCTAAAATACCCACGAGTGTCAAATGACAATACAAGTCCAGTCCATACGAAAACGGTAACCTCTTATCACTTAAACCGTTCCGGTTCATCGAAAGCGACGATTGGCCTATTACTCACAGGATAAAAGGTGGATATCGCGGCGCATTTATTCCGGTTAAGGCAAGAATTGAGATCGAAAGGTGCCCAGGGGTTCAACTGCCAGACATTTACGGGAAGAGATTCGTTAATAATCTACTGGCATTATCACTAACTGCGTTATATATGTCTATAGTAAATTGTTATTAATTAGAATAAACATTGATATTTTAAATTGTTTGTATACAAAAATATGGAGTGACCTGTGAGACTTAATATCTGAAAATATGAATATGAGAAATAAACATATTTGAGACAATTCGATACAGCTGTCTGATTTCAAAACAGGCATAAAATCAGTTTTACGGTAACCGGACAGCTGATAAATACACATACTATATCACTTATATACATGGATTATAAAGATATTTTTCCCAAATACAGAACAACCAACTCATCACACAAGTTTTGTCATCAGTGGGAATGGAACCCACGACCTATGGTCGCCAATCAGGGTTTCTAAGCACTAGACCGAGAGGATAATAGTTGTGTCATGATCGTGAAGCCTCATCTATATCACAGGAAGCAACTGAACCTGACATATCAATTACTTCGTCGAGTAACGCTGTAAAATTTCTCGTACGATTTTCGTATTATTAAACGAGGCTTGTCACGACATGTTTTGACAAATTATGTCTGAAATAATTCATATTAAAAAACTCTGCCCTTAGCGATATTTTGATGATTCCATTTTGAAATGATGTTTAATGATTTTTATAAACATACATTATTATCTTTACATATCAGATATCGGCCAGAGATGGGAAATAATAATCCTCTGGTTCTGTCAATCGCAGTACAGGTCAAAGTTTCGTAGGAGACTCATCGCCACCTTCGAGTGGAGATGCATCATCACGAGGATTGCGACTTATATTCGGGTGCCAAGTCTCACTCTTACCTCCCCTACTTGATTTGCTTAATTGAGCCACTGTTGAAGTCCGGGTATAGCTGAGAAGCCCATTAGCACCAACAGCAAATGTCAATTAGGAAACAAATTTCGACCGATGCGGAAAAAGTGTAACGCCAGCCTAATGTTAACTCACGAAACGCATCAGCTAATTTACAAAACGAAATCTTCCGAACAAGTAGGGTAAACGCGCCAAGTTTTTCCACATCTCACGCTGTCCCTAATTCATTTATCACTTCACTTTATACGCAGGGTGTCCGACTGGCGCGATCACCCCGCCCGCAACCCTCCCTGATATTGCAAGGTGGTAACATTTCCGACCCCTATTTGTTATAGTGATGTGCTTTCAGCGGCTTTGTCGATACACACAAAGAGCCAGGTGAAAAGCATCTTTAAATATCGTTGACATAGAGTTAGATACAGTAATAGGAATTGTCGATTTAGTTATTTATTTTATTATAATGTAATATTATCAGCAATTTTTAAGGTTTAATCAAAGGATTTAAGTTTGGAAAATCGAACAATACGACTTCTCTCGGTTCTCCGGCCGTGCATCTGATATCGACAACCGCTTATCATCTCTAAAGTAAACTATCTCGCCACTTATTAGCTATAGGGTCTGGCAATTTATCGGTTGCGCCCAGAAAATTGCTTTCAGTGCGACTCGAAGTTAGTTAAGCGATGGGTTAATGCGCTCTTATGTATAAAATATGGATCTGATACATGTATAGTTAAGATACTAGTATTTATGGGGATGTTTGTTAAAGGTCTTCTATTATAACTACCGTTGAGTATGATATTAAACTGTTTTAAATCAGGAATTATTTAGCAGTGAAAACTTAGTAGTTTAAAATCCAGCCTCCCACTCCGGAGGTCTGGATTCAATCCTGGTACGCATCTCTGACTTGTTATATACGATATATTAATTGAAACTTAAATATCATTTGCTGTAACAGTGAAGGGAAACATCGTGAAAACGGCACAGCTTAGAGATGTTGTAAAGTATAGCCTGATTTGTAAACCTAAGGTAGTGTGTGCGATTTCTACCCAGGACAAAAAAATATTTGTTTGACTAGATGTTATAGAAATCTATATAAAGTACGTTTATCAGCTCTCCGCTTACCATAGTATGAGCATTTAATTGTTTAATTTTGAATTAGAATGTCACGTGTGGATGTCAAATTTATTTATGATGAAAATTGACCGCTGTTAGAGATTTTCCTTAAATCGTTGGAACAGTTTTTCAATATCTCCAGACGTTAATGGCACTTTTTTTCCTATTGGCGAAATTATAACTTTCATAAAATTTTCCAAGCAAGATGAAAGACGTGTTTGCTTTCATTTGAATGACTTTGAATTTCGTGGAAACGTGTTAACGAGCCAACTTCGTTATATTCAATATTGGGGATGACGTCGCCAGTGTGTTACCGTTGGAAGTTGGAAGTTACGCAAGACCTTGTCAATGGGTGTCAAAGATTGCGGTGGAAAAACTGAGATCTTCGTGATTAGGATTGCCGGAATAAAAAAATATATTACGTATTTAAAAAGAATTACATAATATCGTTTGTCAGTTGTTGAGAATTTATCCAGGTTTTAATAAGACTATCGAGCTTGAGTTGGCCAAAACCGCCAATTTTTTACGATCAACCGCACAGGAAAATTTATGAGTAAATGACTTTTTCCCATCACTCGGTTTTGTGGGTTTAAACGTCTACATGAGAGCCTTTACAGAGCCATGCAGGAGCGCCGGCCAGAATGGCAGGAAAACGGCTTTAACGGTCATTGATCTGTGGAGCTTCTTGCCGTCGCCCGACCTGGCATAGCGTTGGTCCGCTAAGGAGCCCTGAACGTTTGTATAACGAGATTACCGAGTTGGAGTCTTGTAATCCTCCAAATTTAATTGGACAAAGGGGCTCGATTAAGTATACATATTACAAGTCCCAAGTTTGAACCCTAAAGTTGCGGGGTTGTTAACATATGGGTTGTAGTTGTAACAACTGCTATTGTATAACATGTATGTACATATATATATATATATGTACTTAGCAATGCAATACCTTTGTTTTGAACACAGCTATAAATCATGGATTAATTCAGAATGTAGAAATATTAGAACTGCTTGTTTACATTAACAACATTTTTTACTTACTTACGCGTAATACTTTAACGTTTAATTCTACATATTACTACTAATGTTAATTACGTTTAATACTTACATGTAGAATAGGGATTTTTCAAAACTATCCGTTGGCAAACCAATCTTTGAAAGCATAAAGATTTAATTTAAGAATCGCTTAGGCTATCCCCGGGTTATCTTAAAACTTTGTTATTCCAACATTTAGAGGAAAGCGCGTTTAAAGTCGCTCTAAATCTGACGACATTCAAACTGAATCTACTTTTTCCAAGTTTAATTTTGCGAAGGAATAAATTTTCATTAGGAGCTCACTTGATACCACTTAATTAATGGGGATAATTATCCCAACACGGCCCTCGAAGATAAGAGGTTTTGGGGAAAAAATTTATTTTAGTCGTTTCAGTGCCCGCGTGTACCGCCGCAGCTAAGCTTACTGCCAATATTATGATAAATGTCTTATACTTGCGATGGATGGACCCGATTTTTATGTTTAAGCCCTTCTTTGATTTTCGTTTGATCTGGCCATGTACATAGATTAACGGGACAGTATTTTGTATTTGAAAAAAATTGTAGCATATATCATTTACCATCCAACAGTCTCTTAATAATGTTTCTAACAAATCCCACACACGGCTCTGATTCCATATTTAGCACTGAAATGCCTGTGTTATGGTCAATGGACAGTTGATAAAAATAAATAAATATGATATAATATTTATACAGAGGTTTTTGTTGAGATTGATAGACAGATTTAAAAAAATACAACAGCATTGATAAGGTCGTCAATGTTTTTGTCTGAAGATATCCAGCATATTTCCCTCGCTGACGATCACGCAGCCGTCTAAGGGGTCCCCAGAAAAATGGTTATTTATGTAACGCTGTACGCAAAGCTGGTGCGACTTTGGACCTCTTCGCTGTTTAATTAAGGATTATAAGCTTAAATTCTATATTACATCCGAAATACAATTTGGGCACTAAAAATATCTTACTAGATATTATTCGTCGCTAAGATGAATTAACACCATTCAGAAAGTCTTTAGTCAAGTCAAGAGAAGTGTCTTATGATATTTATTCAGCTCAAGAAGAAATCTATAGACTAATGCTTATTGTTATCCAAATATGAAAAATATTTTGAAAATGCTATCAGAAATATTTTAAAAGTGTATGAATAAATGATTGTCAGAAGAATGACAGTGATCATAGATTCCTTATCTGCCTCCTTATCCCTTTAGGGTAGATTTAAATGTAAAATTCAACTGTTTTGAACTAATTTCTACATGCCGCGCCGTCGGGTATTTTGTGTTTTGTATATTGTATATAATATAGTATCACACACACAACTCGTGTTTTATTATCGCCTTTTTACAGCAGCGCAGTCCAAATTCGCTTTGGGTTAAGAACGCTTCATAAAAATCCATACAATTATGATAATCCATAGAAAAAGTGGCCAGTCTGTAAAGACTGAGTTATTGCCAGTAAATCATATTAAAATTCCAGAATTACCAGCAGTGCTCGGGTAGATTAAACTATGGTTCGTCCATATTTATGAGGTGAGAAAAGGTACGGAATAATTAAGGGGGAAACTTGAAACGGCTGATGGGAAATGTAAGAAATTTGTCAATACCAATTGGCCATCTGTTATTTACATAATTCCTATTTGTTTAATGCAAATCGAAGTAATACGTTAGGCAACTTAAGGAAAAGTTTATTCAATATATTCCCTAAGAATATTGGGGTCAGAAAAATAAATGAACATTCAGTCAACACTTTTCATCCGCGGACTTTTTTTCACTATTAAATGTACATAGCGTTAGGAGTTGACTTTGGGAATCGTTTCTTAGGCCTTTTCGAATAGTCCATAATATACCGGGAATCCCTAAAAATGGAAATTCATTTAAGAATTACCTTGCACATCCAGCTTCACTCGTGTTAAGATCGGTTTGTCCAGAGCGGCTGATGATACATTGCACATCAGCTCACCTCCGATCTCGTCTCTCGTCACTATCAGCGGCAGTACATGCTGTACTGTGGATTTGTCGGTGATGGTTTGACCTGGAACAGGAGAACCGGTTAATGAATTATTTACAGTGCAGCGAAGAAAGTAAATATATGAGATATAATCAACTATTAAATATAAAGAAAATTGTTTTGAAATGTTTGAGGAAACCATTATGCCTGGTGAAAGCTTCTGAGTGCAATCTCAGAGTAATTATTTCAGTCGGTCTTTGGCCTATACTGAAGTAAAATACCTGTGAACTACGAAAATAAACGTTAGATGAAATATTTTTTTTCCAGAATCGAATGATAAAGATGAAACCTTTGATGTTCTCAAATCTTTACGAAAAATACTGCCGTTTTTTTATTTATTTCGGTCGTAACTTGGATACTAAGTGTTACACAGAGAAAATAGAATGCCTAGAGGCATTGTCTTCCAGTCGGCCTTAGAAGTGACGAGGTGGGGTAGGTTTGATTAAAAAGAGAAGATTAAAAAAGACTTAGCACATAAATACACCCGGTTATGCTTACATGGTGGTATGAAAGCGTCATGTTGGATGTACTACAGGAGGGACGAGTCCTTTGTGTGTAACTGAGTTTCAGTTCAGGCTTTGTCGTCAGATTCTCGTCATAATGGAAATTTTGACTGAGGTTCTACTATGAAGACGACAGCGATTTTGAAGTCAAACATTACGTATTTTTCGCTAATGGAATAGTATAGTATAATATAATAGTATAATATAATAATAGTAGTATAGGAAAATTTCACATAATTATCATATCTCAGAATATTTATCTTTACATATTGCGCATGAATTATAAGAAGACGCGAATTTTTAATTCATGAATGATGTTCTATAACTTTTCAAACATTGGATAAGTAAATCATGTGTATTCAAACGTACTAATTTACGTTAATTTTTATTTGGAATACAATTGTTACACACAATAAAATCGTTGCTAGACTGATCCGCTTCATGTAAACTGATTTAAGCTGAGTTTAGGCTGCAGTCTCTCGTCACTTGCGCTAAACTCCAACGATCTCAAAGTTAAGATTTCAGTCATGACTAAAACTTATCCTTGGAGAATTAGCTGTACAGCTATTACAACACTTCCGCTTGCCTCACGCCTCACGCCTCACGCCTCAGACCGCCTCACGCTTCCAACAACTTGGTTACCGAAGTTACCGTAAACTGTCGTTTAAAAATTAACCACATAATTCGCTTTTAAATATAATTATAATTTTCTGTTCTGGATCAAGCAAACTGTCTACTGCTTAAACCTATTTTGTTAATACGTCTAAATTCCGTATGGATAAGTGACTAAGGTCTCTATTGGAAACGGTCCCGGTCCTGATAAATTTCTTAGCCTCGACTCGAACTCGAAGCAGTTACCCAAAGTTCATTAATGTAGCTTTAGGCAACTTTATATGATGAGATACACACCATATTGTTGTTTAGCAATGTTGAAGGCTCAAATTTATTTTTGTCTCAATTTCTAGTGCAAAAACAAGAAAATTACTTAAAAGCAAAAGATTACACATTTCCGATTGGAGTCCCCGGGACCCGTTGATTTTCGATTCGATAAGGAAATTAAATATGATTCAGCCTACTTAAAACTTTATCGCGAGGGGAGCTTGGAAACTTTTTAAAAGCCCCCATTTTATGCAGCTTTCTGAATAAATGATTGGATTTAAAATGTCCATTTCAACTGTGCAAACTTGGATTTTTCTCGCAGGAGGTGGGCGACTAAACTTGCTACTCAGTACGGAAAAGGATTTTCAACTGCTTCGCTGACTTTCGGAGGCCCGAAAGGCCTGGATCGGTTTATGCAATATCGCCTGATCGGGCGCGGAATATGAAATTTTGTCTAAAAATTTTCCTTTGGAATTTCAAAATTTTAAAGCTCTGAGATTATCGCGCGCGCCGAATTTTGCGTGAGACTTGTCGTATTATCAAGATACATGAATTTGCTTCTCGGGTGTAAAAAATGGCTATTACCTACAAAAATATATTAGAGATACATTTTATATTTGTTCTGTGTTACAAAAATGTTGTAATGGTATATTTATCAACTCTACGTTAAGCGAAACACAGGCATTAAAATGCCTAATTTGGAATCAGATAGCCGTGTGGGGAATTGTCCTTATAATAAATACTACATATTTTATTAAATTATTTTCACCTCCTCACATTCAGCGTAATGCCAATCTCGCATTAAAGCAACCAACGGTTCTTTGGAATGACGAGTAATTCTTTTCCCGTATGGGTCGGAAATACGTTGTTACTCGTATTTTCAGAATTTAGAACATTCCTAGCCGGTTTTCTTTAACATGCTTAACACCAATATAATGAGCACCTTTGTACATAGATTATGGTACTAACATACTTGTTAAACTGGTGAGTTTGTTGAATTGATAAACAAATAAAATATTATTGAAAATCTTTTATTTCTTTATTCATTCGCTGTTGGAAGTCTCCTTATATGATTCCCCTTTAGTTCTTCTGAGGAAGTATTTTCGTTCGTACAAAAATTTTGGCTGATGCAAACAAACTACCCAAATTCACCTTCGAACCTCAGTGCTGCCCCAGCTATTATTAGAAATGCTATCGAGAGCAAGGAAATAGAATTACTTGTAGCGACAGGTTTATAGGGGTACGTAACCAAGATTTATTATGGGACCGTTTAATCGCCTCGCCGTGGCAGCGACAAGAGCCTAATTGTGAGTTGTGTGGTTCAGCTGCTATTAGGATACTTAGGGTCTTAGTGGAAAAAACATACGTATAACTGGTATTTTGGTGTAGTGGTTTAATCTGGATTCTCAATCAAAGAGTTTGCTTTCCCTTCCCGGCCAAGGCAATGTACCAAACAGATTTGGATTTGGGTATCCGTACGTGGAAATGTTGCAATAGCCATTACACTGATTATGGTTAAAATTTATCTGTCGCCGCTTCTACTTCGATGGAAGTTCTTATGAATTTTTGTTCTTTAAAGATTTCTCACGCTCATCTTCTTTTCTAATAGCGGAAAAATAAGACTTAAAATAAACTTTGACTGTCCGAGATGGTATATTGCACCAACCGAAATAATGATTTACAATTACATTTATACACATATGTACTTTTTGATGAGACGAGGGTAAAACTTAAAACTGATTTATGTTTTGTTGGAATGGAATGTACGGAATGGATAGTAATCAAAGATGATCAAGATAAAAACAAAGACAAACAAAGACAAAGACATTTATTTGCACAAATATGGGTACATTCGAAGCTCTTACAAAGTTACAAAATACAAAAGATTCAATATGATCGTAGAGTGAAAGACACAGATGTTATGATTCCGTCAGTTATTATCACAGCAAAGCTCTCAAATAAACAGGGAATGTGATATAAAACACGTTCTTAAAGAACAATTCGACGCTAAATTGAGAATTTCAAAGCTCACTGAAATAGTGGCATTTCATGACGCAAACACAATGGAAGAGCTTTCATACATATTTCATAAGTCTTGAGTGCGGAGGTGACATATGGGGAATGTTCACTTCATTTCTTCGGGTCTCTTGAAGAGGTGAAAATATGTGAATTACAAAAACGTTTTATTAACTACAGATAATATAGAAGAAAATAATGCCTTTAACGTCAACTGTAAAATAAGTGACGACAGAAGATCTGCAGCTTATAACAAAGATAAAATGACTACATTGGTAGCACATTTATAGTTAAACTCTTAACCACCAAAAACTATCTCATAAAATGAAACATTAAAACAGTCAAGAAATTAACATTTGAAGGCACTTTGGCTTCAATCCACTCACTTTGACAAGCGACTTGAAGTACAAATGAAAATGATTTTAATCCCCTATGATTCAAAAGGCTTTATATGGACGGAAAACATTCCTTCCAATATTTACAATGTATGTGGAAAACAGCAAATGAGGTGAGTTTAAATTTGGAACCACGAATGCACTACATGTATATGAGAGAAAAAAATTAGTTGTTTTTTCAAATTCTACCATCTTTTGTATTCTTCATATCCTATAATCATACAAAAAATTATTCTACTTCAACACACAGGCACAAAGGAGAGAGTTTTATACATATTTCATGTCTTCATCTAGAAGGCGAAACCTACCAAGTATTAACATTGACTTAGCCCGTGAAAATAATACGGGGATTGAAAATTTTTGAAATACGCTTTGAAACCTTTACAGCACGTCGGTAAAGTCTATTGAGTGTTATAATATTGTTCAACTCTAATGAAGTAGTATTACTAGCACTTTTAGTTTTCCAACAGCCAGAGTTACCTGTAATTATTAAAACAAGCACGATAGCTTACTGAAAGTAATTTCAGACCCTTTTCATCGAATACCAATTTTCGTGTTACTCGTATAATAGATTTGCACATTTTTTTATAGATTCAAAGTAAGCACGTAGGTGAAAATCGTTTTACAAATGTAGATTCTCAAAAAGGCACTCCATATCCCAGCAGTTGAGAATCTAAAGTGCTTGAACTAAAACGAAGAGAAACTCAGATTTCATAGTACTTAAATATAAAGGCGACATTTGCCGGAGTCTTCACATCATTGACTTAGGTTTCGTGAAATTCGTTGAATTGGAGGATTCTGAATTCACTCTCGGACACGTTCAAAACATAAAGCAGTGAGAGGGAATATAATCAAACTATCTTGAAAGTTTGTGTCTTTTAAAAACGTTAAACTTAATCGATGTTACACTTCGTGTTTTGATAGTGTTTTAAAATCTTTTAAAGCCGAATTTACACGGTACACCAAAACAATTCACTAGTATAATTGAAGCAGAGAGACATTTACGAAATTTAGTTCTGGGCACATTGAAGTGGTTCACCCTTTTTATTGGTCCACTGCTAGATCAGGTCTCCTTTCATAGTGAGAGGGATTTAGGCCAAAGCCACGGCCGATTGCGGATTCGTAGACTTCACCTCATTAGTATTACGCATTGTTGTGAAGTAAAAAGAGGGTAGTTTTAGTTATTAATACACTAAAGTAGTCTGGTTATATAAAACAAGAACTTAATTGTTATCATGAAACACTGCAATAGCTTTCAGGTTTACAATATGCATCGATTTGCTGTTTGCATCAGCGTCACTTGTCAAATGATTCAACTCTAATTAACAACATTAATGCATAATTAAATGTCAATTTTAGCTCAATCGCCAACAATGTTCGTCGCGTACATATTGTGGGTGACATTATTGAAGCGTTCTATTTTGCTTATTATGCTTGGTAAATTGATGATATTATAGAATAGATCATTAAGAATTATTTCTTTCTTAAGCCACGAATTTCTGGTTCCTCTAAAACTTATAATTCCATTGTACTTTATACATTTCTCGTTACAGGTTACGGTGGTAGAACTCTCTGTGGTTCGACACCGGCGGCACCACCGCCACACCTATTTCTGCCTTATAACAGCAGTGCCAAGCGCCGTTGTGTTCTGATTTGAATGGTGTGGTAAGGG
>DWQT01003518.1:0-12407 GCA_018244895.1 Myscelus amystis hages | reverse complement strand
CAGGGTATCGGTTGAGTTTTAATTAAATAATTAATTTTAACCTCATACATAAGTATTATGTACTTTAGACACATGGAGAACTAGTTAATGACAAACATTTATAATATATGTACCTAATAACTATTTTAAAAATAAATTGTAATTGAGATAGATTACAGATATTCCTTACTGAACACATTATTAAAATAGAAAATACAATTTACAAAATAGCAAATTGTGGCATAATGTACTTATATTTGGAAAAACACCTTAAAAATAATATTTTTTGCGCTACAAATTATTTCACAAGAAATACATAACAGACATGACAAACATTAATGGGTACGTGATTATTATAATTAAAAATATATATATTTAATAGCGTACAGCTGAAGCAAGCCTTACACCCTAAGTACTTATAATAACAATTTCGTAGACATATCTTTAAATTTTAATTTAAAGTAAAATAAGTAAATTCAGTATAGTAATTAACTCTGATTGAATCAACCTCGTCATTTTATTTCATTAAAAATACATGTTACTACAATTTGGCGGTTTTATGTAATCTCAGTATATAAAATTAAATGGTTGCATTGGAAAATCAAAAAGCTTACTAAAATGTTCATATCATCCAATAAATGGATTGGAAAATTGACTTGTAGTAAATATGATTTATGTTAATTATTAACTCTTAAGCTTATAACCATACATCAATGGTAAAAAATGCCATTAGGTGTAAAGTTGGCGTTTTGCTACAAGTTTTTAAAAACTGTCACAATTAACACATAAATTCATGAATTAAATTAGCACTGACCGCGGCCATCGCAAATGTAATTGACAAATTAAAGGCAGAATATGACAGTAACTATAAGCCAGACGCTAATGGAGAAATAATAAATCTAATTAAAGGAGAATTATTCAACATAGAGCTCGAAACGCGCGCGGCCGTAGCGACTGGAGGACTCGTAGAGATCCCGGGTCCAGACGCGACACTCCACGCTGATCACCACGCCACCTGACAATTTATTAATTGATTAAAATGAGTCTCCGACACCGGCGTATGTGTTTGAAGATAATGATGAATGTAGACGAGGCACGTTACGTTCGTAACGACAGAGATATTTAGCACCCAATGCCTGTCTACCCCGTTGGAGACCTGGGGTAATGGTACAGCAAAGATAAAATGGTAAACAGAAAAATCTAATTAACTATAGCATACAATTCTTGTTCAATGAAATACGCATAAGATACGACACTCACGGTGCGGATTTTCGAAGTAAACCGCAATGACCGGCCCCGGGCTTTGGTCGGGAAGGCTCCTTGCCGAGTAGGGGATCCGGTCAGCGGTGTGCAGACGGCTGGCGGGGAAGCCAGGTGGAAATCCAGCAGGAATGTACTGAATCGGGCCCACGTTTTCCTTATCAGAGCTGAATTCACCATCACAAGAGACCCAAATGAAATCACCATACTGATGCGCAGGTCGGTGACGCTGGAAAAAATAGTCATCATTTATTTAAAGTGTAAACTAACTGTAGAGATAATATATAATTAATAAATTGTTGAAGACATCTTGCCATAAACTGTTTAATGTGATCCGGCATCTCGTTTGGAATTGGCAGCGGCACGCTCACATTGTATGGCTCCGGTACCCAGTAGTGGATCTGCGGAGTAAATGAAACAATTTGAAACATCAAAAGAAATAAAACATAAACCACTAATTACAAGTAACATAAGCAGATTGTATAGCGTTTATACAATTATGTATACACTGACTTAATTCCTGAGAAAAGTCTCTTTGTAGAAAATATAACTTTATCAAGTGTTATTGCAGAACGTTATCACGTCCAGCAATAACACCGGCCCAATGATAGTCCCTTGTAGCACTCCATTTAGAAGATTTGACTACTTTATTGCGTTCGTGATTATACGTCAAATAGTCAATCGCAAATCTGCACTACATACATGCGACAAACGCAAGAACACGCAGGGTCTGCCAGTGGCGTATCCATAGAAGTTATCCGCGTTGCAGGGCATCCACATCGCCAAGACATGTTCACAGCTGGGCACTGGAATGCGCTGGTCCTGCCGGAGGACGGAGCACGGCGCGCGCGGCGGCTCCTCGGGCACCGTCGTCTCGTATTCTGAACAATAACACAAGTAGATTAGACAAAAGAGTACAACAGTACAGTACAGATGTTATGAACTTACCGCGTAAGAAATCGTTGATCTTCTTGTACCACGGGTGCCAGCTGCCGGGGTCGCTCGCTCGGAATTGGATCAGGGGTTCGTTGTAGTTGTATTCATCGGATCGTGGCCACACCTCCAACTCTATAAAAAGCAAACCACATTGAAATCACCAATCCAAAAGTTAAAAATAAAACTATTTTTTTGAACTAAGTTTGAACTAACTTTTTTATTTTTATGAACTAAGATTCGAGGTGAATTTCATAGTGTGTTATTACTTAACTAATATGAATCTTGTCTGATCGTAACCTGGACATCAAGGACTCGCTACTGATGAGATCCATGGTTGTAATGAAGTTAATTGACCGATAAGTCCTGGTGTCATTTATACATAAAAACATTTTTCAATCGTTATATTTATTAATCAAAGTATTAATATTTTCGATGCACTGTTGACATTCTTAAGTAGATGCATTGACTTCTCTCTTAGAAAAATGTATACACATCTATCTAGGCTCATTAAGAATAATTGTAATATACTATTTCACTTACCAACGTAATGACGAGGGAGAAGGAAGCCCAGAAGCAGCCCTACGATTGTGGCTGTTAAAAAAAAGCAATCTAAATACCATTATGTAACAAACAACAAACACGTTAGAACGAAATACAAAGGGGTCTTTTTTCAACAGATTTCATGTTCCAGTACTGGATACAAGTCTTTTCTCGTAGTGAGAGGGTTTTAGGCCATACTCTGCCACGCTGACCTAATGAGGATTGGCTGACTTAGCGCACTTTATAATTTTTTATAACATCTGGTAGGTTTGCAGGAGTCACGATGTTTTCCTTCACCGTTATACGAGTAGCGAGTGATATTTAAATTTAAATTTATAAAACACGTCAGGGGTCGAAAAAAAAAATTTATGTTCACACTGGCTGATAAGTTTTAAATCTCTTTTAATATTAAAAAAATGTAGTAGGCACAAAGGAAGTTAAAACTCGTGTAAAAAATTAAAATTCAAACTTACCAACAACAACGACAGTTGCAACAATTACGATGATCTTGAGAGTACGCTTCTCCAATCCCATTTTGAAACTTTAAAAAAGAATCTTTTATTGTCCACACTGCCAGTGCGTGTCCGCCTGGGTACGACGACTGAAACTGAATAATGGTGGAGGGGTGATCTTAGGGATAGGGTGGGAGCGTCGGGAGCAGATACTATACATTGCGCGCTCGGAAAATAATATTTTTTTACAGTAACGTTTGCCGCTTTCCAATTTCATTGACGCACTTGTTGTCTAGACCGTTGGCAATACTAATAAATAACAGGCTAACCGTGAATTTAAACTAGAACTATATATAGTAAGTTGCTTTTACTGGCCTTCAATGTATTTTACGTATTTTGACCTCATCTACAGCGATCTCTGTCGTATGCGCCGCACCGCCGCCGCGCTGCCGCCACGGTGTATACGTATGGAGGTCCTTATATAACGAATTCCATCGATTTGGGATGTTGTTTTGATACAAAAAAATCTATAACAATACCTATTATGTACAGTAACTTTTAAATCTTTTGTTTTATTATTAAGTACTAGGTTATTGATGTCTCGAGACTGAATTTCAGTTTATATTGCGTGTTTTTTCATTTCAGAGTATGGTAAAATACGAGATATTTTTTTATTACGTTTTTTGAAGTATTATTATTAAAATGTAAAATTTTACAGCCAGACGCAGTAAAAACACTTATGTGGTAACACAAATATTTGTTGAATTCAGAAATCGAATCCAGTACCCGAAATCAGCAGTCAGTTTCAGTAAGCTTTGGAACCGGAGCAGCTGGAAAAAGCAGGGTCCTAGCTTTTAATTTCAGCAATGATTGGAATGCTACGAAAAAACGTAGCATTCTCGTAGACTGGTGTGTAGCAGTTGTTGTAGATAAACATTTTATGTTTACAATTGCAACCTTTCTCATAACGTATCCAAGTATGCAACAATAGAAAGGCTTTATTTAGACTTCAAAACTTGATGTTGGCCGACAAAAAAATGAATAAATGATCAGCTATTGAATGTTTCCTAACAACATTTTCCTTCGCTTTTATAGCGACACTTAATTTGAATTGTTCTAAAATTTTATCAAAAAATTGTTTGGGTGTTCACAGTTAGCTATTTATTTTCTTTATTTATTGTTAACAGTCGAAATTGAAAGAAAATTAGTTAACTTTTAACTGTAGATAATTTCAGGTAGTGTGCATATACTGTTTTAGTGATACAATTTTGTAAATATGGGTGCGTACGACATTACATAGGAACTTTGCAACAGGACAAAGGTCTGATAAATAGGGTACGGGGGAACAGACAACACAGGCGACTGCTCGGCGCCGCACCGCCAATTTCTTAATCTCATGATTGATCTCGGTTCTTTCATAAAAACTATATAACATTTGAAAGGAATTAAAACATACTCCTCTTAAATTGTGACTCCTTCAGTATTTCTATATGACGCTTAGCAGTATTTAAGCTGTTGTTTTATTAAAATATTTATATTAAAGATAATTACAAAACATTTCAAACGCATGTACCAGAGACACACATATTTTATTGGTGACTTTATTTATGATTTATTTATACACACATTATACACACATATTTCATTTATGATTTTATATAATATTAATGAATAGATTCAGTCATATTTTAAATAATGACTGACTCTGTTAAAACACGTAGAAGGCGAGAGATATTCCTATTTTTTTCCTTTCTTTCCCTCAGTCTACGGCATTTACGAGGTATATACAGCTGAATAGACCAATAATTTGTTTCAATATGATTCGACGTTCTATTAGCTGTCTGTAATCCACCTTAGGCTGAACCTTTGCAATTTAAAAACCTCACTTTATATAATAATTTCAAGGTGTAACCATGTAGTCTGAATCAATCAGCATATTTAATTGAGTCTTTATGTAACATTGAAAGTATGTAGAACTATAGAAAGGACAAAGACCTGTATGTAGGCCAGAGGGTGGCCGCAGCCGACTGCGCGGCGCCAGGGAGCACCGAGATTGGCAATATTGCGAATTTTACGATATTCCGCTGTAGGGTTACGTCAATCTTTATACATTTTATGATATAAGGTAATTTTAGTCCAAAAATTACTTAATAATAAATTATAATACTTAATAATAAATAGATTATTTTATACGTGCATCTTCTAAATCTGTACGCCGTAAAAGGCAAAATATAGTTTGAACTAATAATTTTGTAAAATATTTAAATATACTCATATTTGTGCAAATAAACGCCCTCGTCTGCTTTTTTATCTGTCATTCTACAAGCGATTATGAAATCTTTTGTTTAATAGATTCGAAAAATTCTTTTCGCATTTGTTATCCCGATTACTGTAAAAAGGTATAGTGTATAAAATCACGCTACAGCACTTACGTCATTAAACAAGGGACCAAATAAGACATTTTGTATACAAGTCAGTTATTTTAACTTTAATGTGAACAGAATTGTGTAGGTATATGGTTGATTGGCGAACTTTTTGTACGGCTGCGACTAGGTTTTAATATATTCCAAGTATTGAAAAAAAATTACAAAGTTGACAACCCTACATGAAGTTCTAATGAATGGGTGTAACCATTACACTTTGTGTCATAGCGTAAATGGACGTTAAAATGTTAGCCGACACTGCACACACCAAACAGACGGTCTCGCTCGGAGTTTCGAATATTTCCAGTTCTGCATCACATCTACAACCAACGATATAAGCCTTTCGAAGACTAAATCAAGCTATTTCAAACTAAATACAAAATTTGAAAAATAGAAGTGTAGTTTAGTTTAGTTTAGCCTTACCAAGAGATTTGAATTTTACGTTTTAGTAAGAAATTACTACGCTAAATATATTCCAATCTACGTTTTATATGAAAGGAAAATTAAAATTAATGAAAAGAGAACATTTTGATGGCTTTCCCTTTATACCCCAATAAACCCATAATAAGATGTGTTGACGTACGCAAGCTGTCACCACACAATATTAATGATACTCCTAATTAAGATCACTTAAACCACATGAAGCCCTGATTTTGTGTCAGGTTTCATGTATGTACTCGTAATTAGCATTTCCCTTGCTACTTCGTTAGCTTTAAATAAGTTTCAGTAAATACATAAACATGAGTAGCTGTTTTAAACTCTATTAATATTAAAATCATTACTCCATTTATATTACAACTTGTATTATTAGATACATCTCATAAAATTAGCAATACCAATACATTAGGAATGAAAACAGTTCAAAGAAGGAAACATAGATGGCACTTATATTAATTTTTTGCGTGCATTTTTATATTTTTTTGTAATGAATTTTAATGTACAGATGAATTGACAGCGTTATTTTGATGCTTTAATGCCTTACGTTAAAAGCACAGATTAGAGGTACATATTTGAACGCGGGGAACGTAACTTAATTATGAAGTGTAATTATTTTATTCCAGAAATTTCCAACCCGGTAAGTGCGTTTTAATAAATAATCCGTACGGATCTTCAGTTGATACGTACGTTGAGTATTTAAGACAATTCAATATGAATTTGTTCATCAAAGAGTAGTAATCGACCAGGCAGTAGTTAAATAGCCATTTTTTGATAACTATTCAAGTTTCAATGAAGCAGGCCCATTCAATTTGACCAAATAATCTAGAAACGACGTTCAGTTGCCAGGAAAGGGTAAAATTTAAAATTGTAACGTTTACTTATTAAACTCACTTTTGCAAGAGTATTATAATTGATGTTGTCTCGTTTAAATACGTCACATATCGCATTGAGTTTTTACCGAGGGAGTTGTATTTACTCATGAGTTATTGATAAGTAAAATTAAAACAATTTTTTGCCAACCTTATAATACTGAATGTCTATTGTTATGCTTTATATATCAACCTTCTTTTTAAATAGTTGTACAACGATTATTTGAATAATGTTGCCAGTATGGTTTTCGTTAGTTAAAATTCAAACATTACTTTATCTCTAAACTACATTAATCCATTGTTTTCTAATGTGTTCTACTTATTAAACTACTTTATGAAAAATAAATCTTATTAATAGGAATGGTAAAGGAATAAAACAACAAGGAAACTAAATTGGAACCAACTATTGCGTATTTATTGACATACCGTCCAGAAACATTACATACATAATAAATATTTGATAAATTTAAAACTTTAGACGAATAGTAAGCGTGTAAACGAAAGTTCGAATGAGTGGCGCCCTCTGGCTATTCTAAAACGAATACAAATAAATGGCCGACTATGTGGCTATTGCTAATGGCGCTTGGCAGCCGGCGCCCGGCGTGAACTTGGCAACGTGGCGTCCAAACGGCGGGCAGTCGGACGACTTGGCGGGGGACAGAGCTGGCGTGGCAGTATCTGGAGTGTGTATGCAGTTGACTGGCGTTCGCTGGGTGTGCGTGGTCCGATCGCTCGGTGTGGCCAGGTGATCGCCGCCAAGTGGTCGAGGACGGCCGGTGAGCGTTGCCGGCGCTTAAGTGCGGTCCACCATCAGCTCGAAGTGCACCGAGCCCCGCCGCTCGTATCTGTCGTACATGATGTTCTTCGCCCACGCCTTACATTCGATGTTGATGAGAACGCCCGCTGCAATACGGAATAAACATTTCAATGTACCGCGACGGGTTAGTGCTTCCGAACTACTCGTACTACAATCGTTCGCTCTAGGCAAGTTACATTGATTGTGATTGGTTTGAACCCCTTAACGCCACGCAGATCAGACGAGCAGAGAGTCTCGACTTCAAATGTATTTGAACATTTCTAAGGATTGTGAGTAAAGCTTTGAATTTCACGTACTTAGGTATATTTGTAATAATTACAGTCTTTTGATGGAACAAAGTCTACCTTGAAAAAGGTGCTAATTATTCAGATTTCGACTCGGGCAGCCCTGTTAAACTCTATTCTCTATCCTAAGACATCAGGGTATTATGCTGCTATTGCGCAACTGCTGAGCGCAGTGCGCATTTATAATCATTGCCAATTTGCTACTTATAATAGGATTAGAACGTACTCCTGGGCTTCTCGAACAGCACGGCGACCAGCGGGCTGAGGTACCCCTCCTTATTGGTGAAGGGGTAGTAGAAGGCGGGGAAGCCCCGGCGAGGGATGTACTGCACGGGGCCTATGTTCTCTACGTCCGCGGGGTTCTCACCCTCGCACGACACCCACACGGTGTTGGCATCGGGTTTTCCAGACTGGTATAAATGGAATACAACTTAATAATTTATATGGTATACATTTTTGCGAGAGATATACATACGTGCACAAAATGCAATTACGGTTTGCAATAGAGCCCTTTTGCAAGGAGAAGATAGCTAACTCTTTTAACGTCTTACTGCTTATCATAACTCCAATTTTCACTCACTACATTAGGTTGCTCCAATATAAATTGACGGTGCGATGCCCAACTGCATATTTTCAGCCGCCTCTGTTGGCCATATCTAACTAATTAGTTTACAGATACATAGTTCATACGTCTGTGATGACAGAATCACGATGTTGCCATTGCGGATAATGGCCAAATATGTATTTCAAAAATACTCTTAGGTCCTCATCTCTTGACGAAATTGAGAGAAACTTAAGGAAATGTTTTGATCACTTACAACGACTTTAATATGCTGTTTCAGGTCTTCGGGCATGTTCTGCGGTAAGTCCTCCGTATTGTTGTAGGGTTGCGGTGTCCAGTTAAATATCTGTAAACAGAAACAATTATCAAAAGGAATCATTAACGATATAAAGTCTCGTGGACTTAGCATTTCTCTTTCTCTGGGTGCGTGTTCATTTATTGATTGGCATTCTTTTACGAGGTACTTTATACGTATAGTTTGAGAGCAAACGACAAAAGAGCAATGGATGTCGATACGAGTAAGTTGTTATATAATACATTTGTAGGAGAATTACACTAAGGAACTTAATGAATGTGTCTGGGTTACCTTGTTGAGTTTTAAGAACACGCACGGTCCAGCCTGCTCGAAGTTGTACTGGTTGCTGGAAGTGCAGGGGTTGAACTCTTCCACGGGCACATCGCAGACTTGCTTCTCGCCCACCGGCCCCGAGGTGGCAGTGCAAGGGACGCGGTTCTCCGCGCCGGACGCCTCGCCGCTGCCGCTGCCCTTCTTGCGATATTCTGTTCAATTGGAGCGAGTTACTTCCGAGCCGGAATGACGTTAAACACCAATCTATCAGCAGCTAAGTCCCTACAAAAAGTGCTATGGTTTCAGTGGTGTGTTGGAATTGTTTGTTTTTACCGTAGTCTTTTCTACGCAAATAAAGACCTATTACCCTATTCTCCAGCATTTGTAAATTTTACCGCTAAGTATTGTAGTTTTAAGAGTTTTTCCCTAATCGTTAGCCTATGATGACTCTAAACTAAATGGTAATATATATAATTTATAGCTATCTATATCGCATGGCACAGATCTTCTGTACGAATCTAAATGGACACGTATGCAATGTCGTTACATCATTTAAAACCACTTCTGTCGGCTGATGACCCCTTCAGTTTGATAGGGTTTTATTTGAGGAAGTACTGAGAGATTATCTAATCGTATCTGCTAGCTTGAACATTTGAAAGACCATACTTAAGATTCTGTTATCAGCAGAGGCAATGATGATGATCAGGTTGATAGCAGACAATCTTCATAATTATCTCCTTAACGAAATGATGAAATTTTGACTATCATTAGCTTTGTTTCCTTGACAGACACTGCTCAAGTAATCATTAATGACTTGGGTTGCAAATCACATGCCATGTGTGCCATGTGGTTGGAGTAAAACCAATACTCACGGTCAAGGAACTCATCAATGACGGTAGCCCATTTCAAGACGGATCCCTTATCGTTGGCCCTGTAGTAGATCAAAGTGCTCTCGACGGTGGCGGAATCAGGCATGGGTCTGAAGCCAAGCCCTGGTAAACATAAAGTAACGTGTCACACAAATTGTTCATAAATATTCATTTAATCCAGTGCGCCTCTCGTGGTACCCATAATTTTTTTTGGACTGTTTTTACAACATGTTCACGGTTAAAATAAAATAACCTTCAAAGAGAATCTAGAACAAATTGTGCATGGAATATTCATGGTGCAGAATTTCATAAATTTCTAATTCTGAAATTCAATTTTATCGTACGTTATAACAATAACGAATACAGGACCTGTATGAGAACTTCAAATTTTAATAGAACACAATTCTAAAAAAACGCTTAAAAATCATGAAATATTTTTAAGGAAAGGCAAGGTACCTGGATTGTTTCCAATCAAGGAGCCTTCCATCTGCCACTTTGGTTTCTTCGCATCGAGAGTCTGATAGAAGATCGCCAACATCGCGGCGAAGAATCCCACGAGGGCGGCATAGAAGATTAAGTAAAAGAGCAGGATTTTAGCTGAAAATAAAAGACATACTTATAATTAGTATCGCATCATCCCTTATTCATATGAATTTGAAATTTCGAAGCATATGAAAGAGTAATTATGTGTGGTGATTTAAATGGCTGGGTTGGGACCGAGCGGCTGAGGTATGAGGCTGTTCTGGGTCCGTATGGAGATAAGAGAGTGAATGATGCTGGTAAGATAACAGTTGGTTTATGCTTATATAAATCTTCAATATTATGCTTCATAAAAATCCTAGCGACATTCTACTTTCTGAATCTGCGGGCAATTAAATGCGTACAATTGCGTGGCAGACTGTATCCATTTGTACTACACAGAAGGAATCAATGAAATAATTGTTCCTAAGTGGCTGACAACTGTTACGTAGGGAATTACCGAAGTACTATTAGCCTCGTTTAACCTCCTACGTTTGACTAAAACTCGATCAAACTAAATGAACGCAAAATTCCTCCTTAACGATTTGTTTATGATTTGAATTTAGGTTGCTCTAAGAATCTGATCATTCTTTCAAGCGACACGAGACATCTTATCTATAAGGCTATATTTATTAATATTTCATGTACAATATTGAATGTATTACAAATTGAAATCCCTAGTTATATTACACTGTTTCCTTCGAATAGTAAGTACCAAACCCATTTGTATTGAAAATTCGAAAATTAGCCACTTGAAATGGCAATAGTCAAGCATAAGTCACAAACTTTGGGAACGAAAGATCATCAATCGACTACGTCTTACAGGATTCAAAAAGATTAGGCCCTACTCCCAGCAAAAGACATTTAAAGGCTGATCGATCCATAGATCATTTAGAAAAAATCTACGTAACATGTTATCGGCTGTAGGCGTATTGATGGATTTGTCTCGTCGCTAGCTAGCAATTTCTCTCCACGGGAAATTTATCCAGCACAGCAGCTACGTGTATATTCAGGAACACAAGCGAAAGCACGTCTTAACATTTTAAAACGTAACTATTTTCTCCATATCTGTACCGCGCTGTACAGATTTAGCAGTCCCCGTTTCATAATAATTGCGTGCGGATCGCTAATTAGGAGCGACATGTAAACTGTCGCCTCTTAATTAGCGCGTCATTCAGAGCGGGGTCGCTTTAAGTCACTTGCATCAGCATTGACAGACAACGAAGAGTCAGAATAAGTGGCATAGCTTTGTAAAAACAATGCGTCTACTAAACATTTTCTTTTATATCAATCACTACCTTTTTCATCGTCTTTGTCATCAACCTTTTCTATCTTTTCCCTGTTGGATATGGGATGAGAAACAGTGAGAAAATGTCATATTCGTTATTTACAAAATATTGAAAACTCCAATTATTCCTACGATATTTGTTTCTGGGCATCTTAAATTATTAATCTTTGAAGATTATCTTTTAATGTTGAAACTTGTAACGGTGATTTGGTCATTAATAACCATATTTTCTTTATAAATCCCCATTTAAATAACATTACATGAATGAACATGATCACTGAAGAGTCTCATAAGGTCAGCTAAATTCATGAATTTATTCATGCTTCATAAAGCTCTTGGTTGCTCGGTTACTATGACAAGCGCCTTACTGAAGCGAGTTATTGTCATTAGAACCGTTTCATTCATAGTTTTATTAATGTTAACAAATTCATTAACTCCAGTGAACTGATCTGCTTTTAACTTACTGGGCCTAAATCGTTCTTAAATTACTTAAGTCTATGCGTCCTATTCATAATGATTTTAAAAGGTTCCTTGATACAATAGCTTTTGCTTAACAAATTAAGGGCTTGAATAGTTTTTGCATCTTGTCCCGTTCAATTTGAT
>DWQT01003517.1:0-12407 GCA_018244895.1 Myscelus amystis hages | reverse complement strand
CTACTTTGGAATCAGATAGCCGTGTGTGGAATTGTCCTAAGATATTATTATGAAGAAGATATTATAATGATTTGAAGTCTTTTT
Source organism: Myscelus amystis hages (assembly GCA_018244895.1). NCBI lineage: Eukaryota > Metazoa > Arthropoda > Insecta > Lepidoptera > Hesperiidae > Myscelus > Myscelus amystis. The sequence goes on along the minus strand of DWQT01003517.1, from coordinate 12,323 downwards.
ATAGTGTTTTTTATAGATATATTTAAATTTTAAGGTGCAAAAACGAACTTTACGTTCCAGTGTGTAAACGATTTGAACCCAGATCCTGGTAGCGGGAGACAAACCACTAAAATATGAATGAATCGAAATTGATGTAACTTACAACGTAACAATAACAGTGTTATCCTGAAAAATATTCGCTCATCGTGCAAAGACAGAAAAGTTCAATAAAGAAATACGCAAAAAGAACCAGTACGTTACTCCTTCAGCTGAAACGGGATGTTATTTTCATATTTACAGTAATCTGAGCAGCAAAACAAATCCACAACTCACCGTGTAATAGTTGCGTATAGAACTACGTACTGCATTAATGTGGAGATGGATATACATTACTGGAACGCACTGGAAGTGGTAAATTATAGAATAGAATAGAAAATATTTTATTTCGGGTTACACATACAAGCAAACAGGACAGAAATAAAAGACAAGAAGTTAAAAAATAAACAAAGTATCACAAAAAATATATAATAAATTAAACAAAAAATAATAAATTAATTAACATTTATGTATTTTTTTTTCTTGAAAATATTCTATGACCGCAGCCTAGTAGCAGTAGTAAGTAATTATTATAATCATAAGCTTATTTCTTCAATTCGTACGCCGTAAAATGCAAAATTTGGACTGAACTAATAATTCTATGAGATCTTTAAATGTACCCATATTTGTGGGAATAAGTGTATTTCGTCTTTGTCTCGAACGAAACACATACTTATATATTTGTTATGAATATGTTATCATATAGTCAATTAACAAATAAAAAACCCTCGATCATCGTAAGACTACTTAACCTGGCTTAAAATAGATTCCGAAACTGTCAGTTTTCATCATTTATCAGCTGTGGGGTTACAATAACACAGGCATTAAATTGCCTTATTTGGAATCAGATAGGAATGTGGAATTGCCCTAAGATAGCATTATTATTATTATTATTATTATTATTACATTATTGTAAAATGCGATTATTATTAAACGATTTTGTTAAGTAGTATTGCTGGTTTTTAATAGTTCTTATGCCATTTCCAGTGATGTTTTACATCCTATGCCGCTATTTACGGGGCCTGCGCACCGATGTGGGTCCGGGGCCTGCGTACCGATGTGGGTCCGGGGCCTGCGCACCGATGTGGGTCCGGGGCCTCGTAAAATTCTATCGCTTCGATTGTGCACTGCGCTGTCCAGTCCCGGCTTTATTATAATACTGAATAATTAAAACTTTGTTATAAAACACATCGTTGCACGGAACGGGTTAAATGAAATGACGCGATTTTCACGCAACTGATGGCTTTTTATATTGAGAATTCAATTAAAACCTTTAAGTCGTAAATTATTATTAATTATTGTTAAAAAGCGAAATATTCTAAAATGATATAGATTATTTAATAGTTATATTGGAATTTAATTTTATATTGAATGCAAGAAATATGTACATACACACATAACTATCACGCCGAGTCCCTAACGGGGTAGGCAGGGCGCACTGCGTGCCAAACATCTCTGTCCTCACAAACCTGTCATGCTTCGTCCACATCCATCACTTTCTTCATGCATACGAGTTTCGGAAGAAAACACAAGATAAATGTTATATAAGAATTATACTTTTGTGCAGTAAGTGCAGGTTATATGCTCTCTGCCCACCCCGTAGCGGATGTGTGTAATAATGTACAGTAGTACGTCCGAATAGAACAGTAGTACTGTAAATTTGTGATGCAATGTGAGATGTACGTGTGAACTGAAGTAACGCCTCTGGAGACACCGCGTGCTCTACGTGGAATTTTCCAGAACGTTTATGCTCGTACTATAAATTTGGATACAGAATGTTAGTAATAAAATATCGTTATAGAATTTATAGATTGATTACATACTCCATGTAATATTTATCGATTAATATATTTATTATGTTAGTATTTTTAATATACATAATATAATTTAATACAATATAATAAAGTGAATAATATTTCGGGATATCTCACCCGCGACCATTCCGAATCTGGCAGAGCATTGCTATACTAATAGATAAGAAAGTTGCAATTTGAGTTGTCCGACGTGGGTTCGATTCCCACCCAAACCAAATATTAGAGTATTTGGCGACTAAAACTTGTGCGTATCAGTGAAAAATGATCTATAAAAGCATGTATTTAGATATTTATATAATTATTTATGTTTATTAAACAACAAGGTTTCCCCAAGTGCAAATTAGGCCTAATTTGGTATCAGTTGAAATTTGCCTTAAGTGCGACAATATTAAAATATATAGAACAAATTAAAACAATAATACGCCAAAACAAAATTGATCTTGCGTGCATAATACAAACGAACAGTTCGTTCAGAAGATTTAGTTCAGTTCTATAAATTACAATGTCTGTGGTAAGGGTCATCTGGACCTCTGTAATCCAAGACTTGCCGAGTTGACATTGTGTCTTAATGCCATCAAAGTCATTTGGCTCTGCTATTTATGTTGGTTCAAGAACTGAGACGAAACTACTACTATTTAAAGATAAGACTCAACTTTAAGGGTAATACCAGATCCTATTAATATTATGTTACTTATAATAATATATTGACTGAAACATGATTTAAGTTAAATGTGTTACAATTACGCATAGTTGAAATAAGGCTGTATTTAATTTAATTTATTCAAATTCATACTTTCGCAGTACCCAATAATGCAAACAGTGGTTGAAAGTTTTGTTTTTAATTGTTTAAATACGATTAAAATTCGGAATTTGGATTTATTCAGTGATTCTCAATCAATGGTATGTGTTCTACTGCGGAGAGGCTACATAATAACTTGAAAGCTTAAATCGATTAGTTTAAATTACATCCAATCTAGAATTAGACCTTTTCAATTATTTAGGCGTAACAAAATAACATACAGGCTGAGTACCTTTCAAATGTACATTAGTATAGACTTCGGCTACGAGGGTTAAGCTGAGCTCTTTCTTGAAGTGATTATCCGGGATAGATTGGGAACCACTGCTCCAGACGGATGGGACGACACGAGAAAAGATATTACCTACTCCGTTTCAATTAACTGACCCCGGCCGGCCAGCGCAGTGCAGTTCTAATTAATGGTAGGCGCAGTTGTTCTAACCAGTCGAAATATCGTACATTTACTTACATATCCGTTTTGTTGTTATTTTTTTCGTCTACCCACCGTTCTCTGTAAAAGTTTGTGTGCTAGTAATTACAAGGGTTATTTTTTTCGGGAGCGTTTTTTGTTTTTGGAAATGCGCTTTTTCTAGCACAACCGTTGGTCCGGTCTTACTCGCGCTTTGCGTGTAATTTATGCAGTTCAAAGACTGCTGCGGTCTTTGTGCTGTCCATGAAAGAGCTGACCAATTCTCGCTCGTGGCATGAATTTTACAAATTCCACCATTGTTATTATTGTTACAGTAATAAAAAATATTAAAAGCGCAGCTCGAAACAAACGCGTCCTGTATATCTTTCCTTAGCTAGCTCTAGACGGCGCCGGCCATGCGAAAAAATTAAAATAAACAAAGAGCAACATTCGTCCTACACCCGGCGGCGGTTGGTAATAACGCTTTTGTCTAAGATTAGCATTCAAGAAAGGCTTTAATCTGGCCCTGTGTCGTTTGCTGCGAGTAGTGCTGTGACTGCCTGAAATTAGCGGGGCCGCGCTGAAAAGAATCAGTGTGTTGCGTGGTATAACGTGATGAGTTTTTAGTACTTGTGGCCGTTTTCAGCCAGGCCGCGTTGCAGCGGGCCGAGTTACTTGCCGCCAGTGGTTGTCAAACTAGTTGAACGTTTATAGCTATTGGATATGTTGTGCATCGGACTGATTGATTCAAATTCAAATTTCTCTCATTCTAATACTCATACTCATAAATATAAAACATCTTTGTGCAACTATCTGCTAGAGTAATAGTTAGTAAAATAAAATATCTACGTAAGTCTAATAATTTTTGTTTAATATTTATGAATATTTCAAAAAATCAAAAATGTTTATTTACTAACATAATTGTCGGTGACTGTTAATTGATACACAATACATTGTTTTAACCTTAGACTAAATCAAAAGTAGACCTTTAAAGTATGATGATGGTATAAGCAAAAGCTGAACCATTTCTAGGGTAAAATCAGCATGGGACAGCTATAGGTAACCATTACCATATCTATACCCATTTACAAGCGTTTGTGTGAACCCTAAATAGGGATAAGCAAGCAAATAGGGGACAGAAGTAACTATTACCGTGGTTGATAAAAACTCTATCGACATGAAAAATTCGTGTTAAATGTAAAAAAAAATATGTAGATGTTCTATGATGCAAAATCGACATTAATTACATTCAAAATAGGGTCATTTTATTTAAGATAATTGACACTTATAAACGTAAACAGTAACTATTTGCTCCAGCAATTCAATATTTTGAATATAAATATTGATTAAATGTTATTGTTTTGAATAAATGTAACTAGCTATAGCATAAGTATGAGTACTTATACTGAGGTATGTCATATTTATGAGATTTCATGCGTATAATAACAGCGGCTATTAAAAGACGCGTTGCGCAAAATTTTCCCGCGTTCGAATGGGGCACAGTGGCCTCGCAAAAGGTCCGTACAGCGCGGTCCACTGACGCGATCTGTTCATACTTCTGAATAGTTGCACACCACCGCGCGGCATCTCGCACTTCGCTCCGCTGGAAATCGTCTAGATTTTAATCCCCTGACAACTAAAAAGAATGACGGCAGAATAGTGTATTGTCTGAAATATTCTGTACACATGCGCGGTGGCCCTACCGAATTTTTCCTTTAGCTTCAACTTGAAAAATGACGACAGCTTGTTAGCATACGGATAGCGCATTAAAACGGCGGATAAGTAGACAATTCTTTTTTGTTCGTGCAGCAGTTACTGCGCTGTTCTGAATTTACGGCGAAAAAACTGAAAGACGGTTATTTTGAAATATTTCATATACCCAACGAGATCTTATTCTGTCTAGCAAAATTCGTATATAATAATGATTTTTTAAACGTACATTTTCCTCGCTAATTCTTCTGCCATACCACGTTGTCAGAATGAAAATGAGTGAGTAAGAATTTTAGAGCCACACATGTGGTATTTTAGACTGCACCTCATTTACCATCAGAGCTCGCAGTCAATAGCAAGTAAATTACGCCAGACTAAAATTTAGAACAAAAAAGGGGACCAATCCAACAATCTTAGTTGACAAATCAAAAAGCTACGATATAATGATTTATGCTCGCTGATGCGAGATAAAAATTACTCCGTTCGCAGCCATGATATTTGGGATTCTCCTCAGCAATAATAATATGCTTCCAAGAACCTGCGTGTCATTCGGTTGGGAGGCGAATAATTCTTGAGCTACGGCGCGCTACGAGCTACGATTCACCAAGGCTACGAAGGAAGGCAAAAGGAATTAATGCAAAACAAAAGTCCTGCTATCTCGATGCGGGGTGGGCGTAGCGAGCAGTAAATTACGGGATGGGCGTCAACCCACCGCCATGTATCAATCAGGTTCGCCAGATTTATGGGACAGTTCGCCTCGGAATCGTTAGGAACGCGACGAAAATGTGTTACTGTTATCCGACGTCTTTCGCCTTTTTCCGCTCCCTTGTTTGGCCGACTAATTTTTGGGTGGCTGCGTTTCACGTAGATTTGCGAATATCTGATCTTGATTTCTGTGCGCGTGGCTCGCGAATGTGTTTTGCCTCGCGTTACCGAGGAATTGGGTTGACAAATAAAATAATTTTAGTTGGCACAAAAAAGTTATTATCTATTTTTAATCCGAAGTAAGTGAAGATAAAAAAATTGTATTAAACTATTGAGACATAGAGAATATTTTTCGTTTTGGCAAAGTGAATTTGTACCGTAATTTTGATTCAGCAGGTCAATGCAATAGATACATAACGCCCTATGCCTTAGACAAAAAGCTAGATCATCTTAAATGCCTTCATTTCTAATTATTATATTACGCAGAAACCAACGTTCCTATAACTCATAGTTATTATAAGCCAAAAGAAATATTCTAAATCGAATGTCACCAGTTTTTCAATAACATGCAACGTACAATCGCGAACAAAACATTTAATGGCCATAGTCGACACAATCGAGTACAAAATGACGCGCGACGGTAAGCGACTGAGCGCGGGAAATGAGCGGCCTGTCACGCGTGACACACGTTTGCGTTTTTCCACTCGCCTGTACACGACAGACAGGTGACAAAGGACAATGCTCAGTTATTGTCAGTGTTGTTGCTTAGCGAGGAAGTGTTCAACTATGTTTTTAAATTGAATATCATTTGATCAACAAACGCATATTCGCTTATTGAGAAATATCTCTTTGTCATATAACATTTAAAAGTTGTGATGGAACACACTTTTTTGAATGCATAGACCAGATAAGCTTTATAGCTCTTTAGTAAATGAATGTATATAATAAAAAATTAAATTCGTGAAATATGATCGCAGAACGAGACTAAATTAAATATCGAAATATTACCACTGCTTCGAAGTTTCGCTCTCTTTCTCTTTCGCGCTCGCTCTCTCTCGAAGATCTGCATATATATCTGGAACATAACCGCATCACATCCCAAGGTCGCGTCGCGTTCCATCAACGCAATCCCCAAAGAAGAAAAGAAGATCAACGACCTGTAAATTGATTACATTATATTGAACGCCGGCCGCTAACGTAATCACATCTGCCTTTTACAACCGGTAGTTTACGACACCAAAGTAAACGGAAACGGAGCGTAGAATGTAACTCGACGTGTACGATGAAAAATGACTCAATAATTATATTAAACGCGATGTTTAATATTAATGACCGTTTGGTCTAGTGGTTAGCGAGCGTAAATGCAAACCGGGGGTAGTGAGTTTGAATCCCTCCCAGAACCAATGCTGTGATGAGTACGCGATGTCTAAGATTACTGACCGTTTGGTCTAGTGGTTAGCGAGCGTAATTGTAAACCGGAGGTAGTGAGTTCGAATCTTATCCAAGACAAAATTTCTGTGAGGAATACTTACGTTTGTTTATTCTGATTGTGTGTAGTAAATATTTGTATAATCCTATTATATGTTATGTACTATACAAATGTGAATACGCCTTGTTTTAGGATTAATGTTATGTATGTTGTAAACATACAGATAATTCAATTTCATAGGATCAGAATCAAACCTTGAACCTTTTCTACCTTTTACTAGCAAACTGGTGCCTCAACGTTATTTATTCATCTGATTCTGATCATTAAATAAATGGTAAATTTATAACTGACCATTAACACGTAGCTGACTTTTGCTCACAATAACTTTTACTTTTACGATGAGCACAAATTACAAAGGCCGTACCAGATACACGGGTTTGTTTTGACGCGGACAACGTACGCGCCGATAAATGTTCTGATGGACGTCAGTCTGTAACTGCCCTATAACTCACCCGCTGTTTACAAATTGTAATGCAATAATTTATTCGTTTCCAAAGTAAAACTAAATAAAACCATCCATCAAGAATGAAAATTTCCCTTTGTCGATCTTACAACGTGTGATTTAAAAACATTTGATACAAAAGTGAGTTATTGCAATCTTCGTACATGCAATATATCAATAGTGGCGTTTGTTGATTGATTTATTGAACGCTTTAAGAAACATTCACTTGGTTTCGTTGCCAAGCGGTGGTAACATAGTGGATTCGGTTTCACACCACAGCTTCAGTCTCGCATTCAAATCCAGACCTTTATCTGTCATTTTACAAAGTTATATGCCTTTTAAAAACTTTATGACTATAATGTATTGTAATAATTACTTATAACTAGGCGATGGGATAATAATAATAATATAAGTTTTAATAACGGTGAAGGCTTTATATAGCACGGAACCTTTATTATCTTAGCTATTTATCTTAATGGTTTCGTTTTAAATTACTAATGATCAATTTGAATTTGATCGCTTCCAAATATTCCTACAGGTACACGATAAAACATGTTGCATACATAATTTTATTTTTACATAATTTTTATTTTTATATATATGTATATACCATTTACCATTTTTACATAATTAAATTTATAATGAACAATAAAGCGAACGAAACCTATTTCCCGTGATTTAGGGGCGCCGGGTGCTCGGCGTCTCGGCGGCGACTAACTCAGCTGCGCGAGATGTGTCGCCGGCGCCATCCATTGTCGCGCGCCGCGGCCGTAATGAAGGGCTCTTATCAGCGCCACTGTACCCCGTCCGCGCCCTCTACCTTGCTAATGCTAATCAAGCGCATAAAGCGCTTTTAACGTCTTTTTAACGACAGCGCCTGTAATTAAACGAGTTTTTCTATTGCTGCCCAGTTTTAAAAATGGAGTGCTTAAAACAATTGCTCTAACTATTCAAAGTAAGTGATACATGATTTCCAATTAGGCAATTGAATGCCTATGTTATGGTAACCAGATAGCTGATAATCATATAATATAATAGTTATTCGAATCGAAACCATAAGGTATAGTAGTCAGATTCTTTAACCAAAAGACCATTCAACAAATCCTCACAACAAACTTGTGTTGATAACAGATTATACACAGGGTATATAAACACCAACCGACTTATACAGGAACATCGATGTATATACATATATTATACATTTATTTATACAACTGGTTAGATTATACACTGATTTTCGTGTATTTAAATAATAAATACAGCTTAATGTTTCTCTCAGCGACACGTAACTTAGCGGCGACATTTGTCACCGCGACCGTCCATTGTCGCGACACGACAGTAATAAAAGACACTCATCCTAACCGCCGCGACTGCACCTCGCTTGTCTTCGTCACTTGCTAACTATTTATGTGTAAACTGATAATTAATTGTATATCCATATCCTGTAATAACAGTAATCTTTACATAGTGCAAAACAAAGTCGCTTTCTCTTCCTGTCCCTATGTATGCGTAGATCTTTAAAACTACGCAACGGATTTTTTTAAATAGAAAGAGTGATTTAAGAGGAAGGTTTATATGCAAAACTAGCTTTTGTCCGCGGCTTCGCACGCGTTGCAATTCAGAATTTCGTAATGGCAATACATGTAGTAGTACATGACTTTAGATATTCCAAAGCAGGAAATTTTCTCGGTATAGATAAAGGGAAACTGTTTTGCTTCGAAATTAACCTACGCGAAGCCGCGGGCAAAAGCTAGTACCAAATAAACGTCTGTGTTATGGTTACCGGTCAGCTGATTTCTATCTAACGTTTTGCAGGTCGTCTCAAAAAACTGTTTTCGCACAACACGAGTGTGAACTCGTTTAACAATGGGTCGTTTATTTAATGATAGTAATACCGGGTGGATATTATGAGTAAGTACGTTGTTTTGTTATTGGTCCATTGTCTTTGTTTTATGTAAAAATGAACTAGAAAGTCGATTGTTTGAATGAGAGTGTTAAATAATATCTTGAAACACGCCCGACGTATGGCGACATAAATCGATAAGGGAAACGTAGTTTGCTTGAGGATCAGAGCCGTTGAAAACTTACCTAGTCTCTGCCTCACCCAATGGGAGATAGGCGCGACTGCACAAATAAATGATTTGTTTTGTTTTTTGAATACGATAGTTTTCTTTCTCATTTTGATTCTATAGTGTTTATATGTAGTAACCAAATAATAACAAAATGCGAAGTTTATTTTGACCAATAAAATGTATAATCTGATTTGCGGCCTACTTGCGCCGTCTTGAAATTGGTGAGATTCCAAAGATTAAAAGTCGTCATTCACTTAAGAACTCGATACTCAACTAGCACTGCCTCGTCTATTACGTTTGAGATTTGTTACATGGATATTCATACAAAATATGCGCTCAGAATCTAGCAGCGGGGAAACCGAGAAAACAGGCGGTGCTGTCAGGCTGATAAGTGAGCGGCGACCTTTATCCGCCCCACCTTACACTGTCCTTATTAGACAAAAATACGCGTCTCAGCACGTTGGTCAGTCCGGCCCACTTCGGCCCGCCACCTCCGAGGTATGAGGGTTTAATTAACGGTCACTAAATTAAACCACCCTGAATTCTGCTTGCGAGCACTTTCACGTCAGAAACTGCTTAAATGCAACTTGATGTAGATTAAGACGCCACTTCGTATAAGCGCCGGCGGGGTATGCTAATGCGCGATAGTAATTTTATCTTTCAATTATGAGGAGCTGTGAAGAAGAATCGCTTAATGTGTGACTATTGGCTGTTTTAACTGTTTTTACACTTTGAATTTTCTAAAAAATGCAATCAAACTTTCGCTAATTTTGAGGCAGTGTTTGACAATTTCTAATCTTATAGATCCCTAAGTACACACAGCAAATATGTGATTATCATCACAACTTGGTAGTTTTTTATATTGCTATCATTTTCTCATAATGAGATGTATTTGTATAATTTGCGCCGCCTGTCACTTAGAAGTGACATGAAAAATGATTTGTAACTTTCATATGCAAACATTGCATCTGCGGTGTAAAACTATAAATTAAACTGTGATGGTATCTCATTAAAAACAGTGTGTTGTATGAAATGAGATGATTATCTATATTTGTAAATTACATTCTACAATCAAGTGGCTAATCAAGATATATGGTAATTATATCAAATAAAAATATAATCTGTTGTTAGTTACGGAATCAGAATTGCCATAGTCGAATAGATGAATTGCGTGTGAATGTGGTTACACAAGTCTTTATATAGCAATGGTGTTAAAAGGTAAAAACTGTCCGTAAATTTACATTTCAAATCAATCGAATCCGTTTATTAATTGTTAAAAAAGTTCTGAAATCCGAGCGTGGCTTCGCAACGTCAATCCTAATACAATGGTGGGCAAAAAAATTTTATGTATTCAGTCAGGGCTGTCAACGCTGGGGAAAACTATGACACATCAATGCGAAACAGACTTTAGCTTTTATTTATTTTTGAAAAAGCAACACTTCACTCACCTACCCTATTGCAATTAAAATAGGCTTCGGCGGTTCCAATAAACCGGATGAACGATGATTTGCTTGCAGTTCTGGGGTTAGTAATTTTGCAACGCGATGCATTTCAAACTCACAGTTCCGCTTGGCGTCGCTTGTACGCAATATAATCGCAAAGTACTACTGGCGTTAAAATATATTCAAATTAATAAGTACATTTTCATATGTAAGCATAATACTACCTACCTAAATGGCATGTTAGTTAAGTGCTTAGTGATGTTTATTTCTTATCCGGAATTCGATTCCCACCCAGAACAGGTTGCGCAACGATTTATATGAGTTTTTAGTCTGTTTTTTGGTATAAAATTATCTATATTAAGTGTTGAAGTGTGTGTATGTTTATCAGCTGTGTAGTCGTCACTCATAGAACATTTTCTCAATATTACTTCTCAAGACTCTAACGATAACAAAACGACATCATAATGCGTGTCCTAGATTTAAATCGAATCCAATACCATAATCTTAGCCAAGAAGCCAGTTTAAGTTAACGACGAATATCTTTACATAGTATTTAAAACAAAGTCGCTTTCGCTTCTTGTCCCTATGTATGCGTAGAGGTTTAAGACTACGCAACGGATTTTGATGCGGTTTTTTGTAATAGATAGAGTGATTCAAGAGGAAGGTTTACGTGTACAACTAGCTTTTGTACGCGGCTTCGCACGCGTTGCAATTCTGAATTTCTTAATGGCAATAAATAAGAATGTAGTACATATGTATATGAATTTAGATATTCCAAAGATATTAGGATTTTTTTAATGTATAGTAAAGGGGCATTTGCTTTACTACTACTAGTTTAAAATATTTTCACTTTTTGCGCGCAACATTCGCGTACTGGCTACTAGCAGTCACCCCACAGCCGCCAGCAGCTGATGTGAAATCGCCTCCGGACTGTTCGAGCTTCAATACACACGTGTACAACAATGAAAGCCCCCGTGACAGACGTCATTAGCAGGCGCGGGCGGCGCGGGCCGCGGCCGCCGGCACGCCGTGCCATCGGTTCAAAGACTAAGTGAATGCTTCGAACACTTATACTGTGAACTTTGGTAATACAATAATAATAATTATTATTAACAAAAATAGCAGAGCGAAAAAGCAAGAGAGCACACGAATTATATGCAACTAGCTGTCCCCGCAAACGTTGCTTTGCCAATAAATGATTTTGCCGTTGTCGCAATATTTTTTGACCGATTTCAAAAAGGAGGAGGTACTCAATTCGTCTGTATTTTTTTTTTCGGTATTCGTCTGTATTTGTCGGTGTCTAGGTATACCTATTATAGTGTTTCCTTGGCTGACACCGACTGCAAAGACAACAATATGTGTACCTACG